>OX244279.1:607500-772500 GCA_945867215.1 Epinotia demarniana | reverse complement strand
GTAAATTTTTAGTTACATCATATAATATACAGGGTCGAATTTCATAAAGTGTACATAATAAAGGAAAAAAAATTCAGCCAATTTTATCGGTGAAACGGTGTATTTTTTTTTTTTCTGGTCATTCGTTTTTTTTTACAGAATTTTTAACATTTTAGTAAACACCCGGGTAGCACACCTAATTCAGACGGTATAACTTTTGATCCAATGGTCCTAAAATAAAAATAAATGCTGCGTATTACCAAGAGACAGGTTAATAATTATTAATAACAATTGAAAAACAACCAGAAGAAAAAACCGCAAAAAAAATTGTTTCTGAAAAATGGCTACAAAAATTACTAATTTTAAAAGAAAACACAATTTCCTGAAAAAAACGCAGATTTAGTTACCGTTTTTTCTACTTAGTATTAATCCTCACTTAATGTCGATTCTAAAACCATTTTTAAACTGTCTCAGACTGAAAAATACCACGCAAATGGGTACGTAAATCAAACCATAATTTTATTAATTTTAATCCTCTTAAAATACTTAATGACCCCTTGTTCTCAGGTAGAAGAAGTAGAAGGGTGTTATCGGATTTTAGGTGGAGATTACAAATTACGTGCTTAGTATTAATCCTCACTTAATTCCAATTCCAAAACCGTTATCAAACCGTCTCAAACTTTGAAAAATATCATGCTTTTGTCAATTTTAATCCTCTTAAAATCCTTAATGACCGCTTGTAACTAGAGGGGATTGAGGGGTATAAAGGCATTGGGCAATAGGTCAACTATTCTGAATTGGATTTGCAACGCAGCGCTAACCGAGTTCGGATCGAGTTCGGTTCGCCCACATCTCCACATCGCGCATTCTCCCATCTTATTTTAAAAATAAGACGGAAAATACAGCGGCCCGACTTTTAGTCGGAGGGGAACACAGCAAGAAGAGCAACATCACTACCGGTTGCTACTGCAACCGCATATCCTGGAGGCGGAGGCCAAGAAGGAATGCGGTTGTAGTTCATCAGGTAGTGACTAGCGTCACTCGCCCCACGTAGTCCCGAATATGGGGAAAAAGCGAAACCTAAAACCCGAGGGTAGACCGAAGTCACTCAGTACCGATCTACCCTCCATGGGTCTCTATTGTTTCCCATAAAATTTAAGATCCGATTTTTTCAGTCCATAACGTTTTCCACCATAATTTTTTCTAGTCATATTGTCGAAAATCATAATATTTAACAATATACATTGGAGTTCCGATTTTTGCAGGTCATCATTATTGTTAGTCATAAAATTGGTTAGCCATAACGTTCAATGTCCCGGTGGTATGCAATTACATAATGTTACAGGCAATAATCTAGTTTGTAATAATTATTGTAAGGCATTTTTTCGCAAGTCATAATGATTGGTAGTCATCTAATTAGTTAGCCATATCATTCAATTTCATAATGTTAAAGCCCATAAACACACTCCCAGAAAAATAATAAAATACATGTTTTTTTTACTACCGAACGTTACTGAACGTGTTCTTCCAAACTGCTTTATAACATACCCACATACCCATTAATTATAATTAATGTGGGTACTTTGGCAAAAATAAAGAGTGATGCGATTGAAAGATATTTATGCCGCTCACTGTTTTGTTTAGTGGTCAGAATACGTTAAAACATGTTAAAATAAGTATGTTTTGTTTTGCAACTTTTTTCTCTAAAATCAAAAATGGCCGAAATATTTGACCCGAAAGTTAGAAAAAATATGTACTTGTCAACATTTCGATGAATGTTGTGTCATTATTGGTTCTGGCGCTTCGCCGGCCGCTGCCGCGGCACGCTCGCTTCGCTCGCTCGGCTCGCGCGCTTAGGGTCACGGTACAACTAACACTCCTCCTCGCTTCGCTCGTCGTCGTACCTACACCGACCTGCTTTAAAAGTCCAATATCTTGGCCATTTTTAATTCCAGAGAAAAAGTTTATAATAAAACATGCTTATTTAAACGTATTCTTTACGAAACAGTCATAAACCCTTCGCGCAGTAGTACCTAGTACCCCTTTCAAATGTATGTCTAGAAATGTTTCTGAGTAATTATCTATATGACTTTGGATGTTATAGATTTGGTCTCTTAGACGTAATTCACTTTAGGCATTAAAACGATATGAATAGCAATCTACTACGTTGAAATATATGCCTTAGAATATTTATGAATAATAATCGATAGACCTTTGATCGTTATGGACATCCATTTCTGACTTTTGTGATTATAATACTTAATATTATGGGTCGTTAATGTTAGAACTACAAAACGTTATACTTAACAAAGATTATGACTACTGATGTTTATGTCTATAAATTATATGGATATCAATTTCTGACTATCGAAATTCGGAACAATAAGTTTATGGGAAACAAAGGGACCCCACCCTCCATCACCCGCGCGGAAATTGAACGCGCCCGTAACCTGCCGCCGAATGTGCCGCAGCCGCCGCCGCCGAAGCTCACCATGGTCCTCGGCGCCGACACGTGGCGCATTAAAGTGCCCACGATCGAGGAGGAGCAGGAGGAGAGGGACTCCTACGAGGAGGAGGAGCTCTACGAGGGGGAGGACCTCCTCGACTCCGACGACGACGACGACGCTGGCGAAGCCCTCGCCGCCTGCTCTACAGCCTTGCTACCGCAGCCTACGGACGCCGCCGGCGCCCAACCATCGCTGCCACACCCGACTGCGCGGCCCTTCTCGCCCGAGTCGCCCGTGCAAGAGGCCTCCCATATGGACCAACTGCGATCGGACACGATCGTAGTTGGCCATATTATGGAGGCGGGTCTCCCATCACCGCGCCTGAAGGCGTGGATGGCCGCCTACATCCGCATCACGAGCCACCAGATGGGGCTAGAGGTGGACTTGCACGTACTTCCTCCAACTGGCGGGCCACGCGAGAACACCGGCATCAACGGGCTGAGGCAGCTTCTGCTAGTGCTGCCACAGGCGCCAGGGATTCCGGCACCACTCCCAGGACTGCCACCGCCCGCTGAAATGCGTGCGATGCGCGGGCCCGCACACGGCCAAGGAGTGCGAGCGCCCGAGAAGCGAGCCGGCGACCTGCGCTAACTGCAGTGGGCCCGCACACGGCCAAGGAGTGCGAGCGCCCGAGAAGCGAGCCGGCGACCTGCGCTAACTGCAGTGGGCCCGCACACGGCCAAGGAGTGCGAGCGCCCGAGAAGCGAGCCGGCGACCTGCGCTAACTGCAGTGGGCCCGCACACGGCCAAGGAGTGCGAGCGCCCGAGAAGCGAGCCGGCGACCTGCGCTAACTGCAGTGGGCCCGCACACGGCCAAGGAGTGCGAGCGCCCGAGAAGCGAGCCGGCGACCTGCGCTAACTGCAGTGGGCCCGCACACGGCCAAGGAGTGCGAGCGCCCGAGAAGCGAGCCGGCGACCTGCGCTAACTGCAGTGGGCCCGCACACGGCCAAGGAGTGCGAGCGCCCGAGAAGCGAGCCGGCGACCTGCGCTAACTGCAGTGGGCCCGCACACGGCCAAGGAGTGCGAGCGCCCGAGAAGCGAGCCGGCGACCTGCGCTAACTGCAGTGGGCCCGCACACGGCCAAGGAGTGCGAGCGCCCGAGAAGCGAGCCGGCGACCTGCGCTAACTGCAGTGGGCCCGCACACGGCCAAGGAGTGCGAGCGCCCGAGAAGCGAGCCGGCGACCTGCGCTAACTGCAGTGGGCCCGCACACGGCCAAGGAGTGCGAGCGCCCGAGAAGCGAGCCGGTGACCTGCGCTAACTGCAGTGGGCCCGCACACGGCCAAGGAGTGCGAGCGCCCGAGAAGCGAGCCGGCGACCTGCGCTAACTGCAGTGGGCCGCACACGGCCAATGACACGAAATGTCCTGTCTTTCGTCGGGAGGCAAGAAATAAGAAGGCGGGGACAGCGGCCCACACAGTCCCCCAATGACGCGGGCCAGAGACGAGGGCATATCGGTGCAGGAGCCATCGGTGGACGAGTCGGCACCGGCGTCACTTATGGCGCCGGCCAACGCCCCCACTCAAAGGGGCGCGGCGACCGCACCGAAACCGCCGTCGAAGAAGAAGAAGAGCAGGAAATAGAAGACCACAAGAGGCCCCTCCTCCTGCAGCACCCGTAGCCGGAGGGAGCAAACCCCAGGATGGCAACCAAGATCTAGCGGCAATGATCGCCGCCCTACTCACCGCAGCAGCACGCCAGGGCCCTCAGGCGGTCCAGGAGGCCTTACGGAAAGCTTGTCCATCAGCTCAAATATAAAAAGCCATGAAGGCAAGATTACCGGTCCATTGTTATGGGCTGCGATTTTTTTTTTTTGATTCGGTTCTACGCTGAAGCCCGGAGGCTGTATCAGCAGATCTTGGCTGGCTGGTGGATAGGCGACCTAGGGTGCTATCCGACCGCCGAATAGTCCTGACTAGCTCACTGATTGTTTTGAGCTTGTATTTTATTTTTTTGGGATCCTGATTGCGATTTTGGGATCCTGATTGTGTATGGGCTGCGAACAAAATGCAGACTATAAGTGAAAAAGACACTGAAAAGTCCCCCCCGCGCGCAGGAGAGAGTGAGATGAGCACGCTAGCTAGGTAGCTCAACTATTCAGTCGCTCGCAATTGCTTGTCTATGCCCGCCACTTCTTTAATTGCTCAGTTTGAATCATCATGCCCCGCTTACGAGAGTTTTCGCCGTTACAAATAGCCAACATGCACTATTATTATGGATTGTGCCATGGATCTGCAAGAGCTGCGTGTATCGCCTATTTGGAGCTACTGCTCCTAATGATGTTTCAAGACCTGCTGCTCGCCACTTTTAAGAAGTTCATCGCCGGTTGTGCAATATTGGCCTGGGATACGGTGCCCGAGAACGCCGAGAGCCAGGAAACGTAATTGATGTTGCCATAGAAGAAGCAGTTCTCAGAGACTTGTACGCGGTCCCAACCACGAGTCTAAGACGCTTGGCATTGAGGCACGGAATCTCAAAATTCTGTGTGGAAAATTTTGAAAAAGGAAGGACTGCATCCATTTCATTATCAACGGGTACAAAATTTTGCAAATTGGCGATGCCCGCCCTAGGTGTGTTATGTCGTCTTGGATACTTGGCAATATCAGAAGGGATCCGGAATTTACTAGAAGAATTCTATGGATGGACGAAGCACGATTTACTCATACGGGAATAACCAACTTCAGGAATTTACACACATGGGCTCACGATAATCCACACCTAGTAAGACCATCTAATTTCCAAGACCAATTCTCCATAAACGTTTGGGCAGCGGTACTCAACGATCAATTGATTGGACCAGTCTTCTTACCGAATACTTTAAACGCCGACAGGTTTTTACTGTTACTGTGAGACGAGCTCCCAGAGCTTTTGGAAGATGTGGTGTTAGATGTGCGACGACGCCTGTTTCTACAAATGGATGGATGCCCAGCTCATTGGGCATTAAGAGTTCGACATTTTTTAAATGAGCAATATCCCAATAGGTGGATCGGCCGGGACGGCCCCGTTGGATGGCCTGCAAGATCGCCCGATATGACGCCGTTGGATTATTTTCTTTGGGGTGATATGAAGCAACGGCTATATCACACAATCGTCAATACCGAAGCAGAGTTGCACGACAGAATTTTGAATGCTGCACAAGAAATAAAAAACAATCCGGGAATGATTCGACGGGCTACGCAACAAATTCAAGCTCGGGCCACATTGTGCCTTCACGAAAGAGGAGGTCATTTTGAACAATTGATATCATACAGGGAACGCCCTTTGCATCACTAGAATATTTTTTTCTTAAATAAAGGTTTATCAATCGAATTTATGACTTTTAATTAAAATAAATGATTTTATTTACGCAATTTTTAGAACTATTGATAAAATTATGGTTTGATTTACGTACCCATTTGCGTGGTATTTTTCAAAGTCTGAGACAGTTTGAAAAGGGTTTTAGAATCTACATTAAGTGAGGATTAATACTAATTAAAAAAAACAGTTACTAAATCTGCGTTTTTTTTCAGTAAATTGTGTTTTTCTTTAAAAATTCGTAATTTTTTTAGCCATTTTTCAAAAACAATATTTTATATTGCGGGTTTTTTCTTATGGTTTTTTTCAATTGTTATTAATAATTATTAACCTGCCCCTTGGTAATACTCTGCATTTTTTATTTTTATTTTAGGACCATTGGATCAAAAGGTATACCGTCTGAATTAGGTGTGCTACCCGGTTGTTTACTAAAAAGTTAAAAATTCTGTAAAAAAAAACGAATGACCAGAAAAAAAAAATTACACCGTTTCACCGATAAAGTTGGCTGATTTTTTTTCCTTTTATTATGTACACTTTATGAAATTCCACCCTGTATACTTTTTTAATAATTCTAAAGTTACTGCCCCTTTCCTCATGAACGCGTAGAGGTATTAAATTGAAATTCATATCAAATACCCAGGTCTATAATACCTTTAATACCTACAGGTTTGTACGGAACCCTCGGTGCGCGAGTCCGACTCGCACTTGGCCGGTTTTTTTTCTTTTCTTGCTTAGCACAACTTTCTCGACCTGCTGCCATGCATTTTATCACGTTGTCATGTGACGTAGTCGTAGGTATATTGGGAGTGGGCCCACGGTCTATAGCCAGCCCAAGATATCGCCGTAGCCATTCTAACTGTAACCGCACTTTGTGTCGCAGCCGCGGACCGAACAAGTACACGCGCACGTGGGAGGACGAGGAGGCGTACCGCCGCCAGGCCGCCGCGCAGCCGCGCAAGCCGCCCAACCCGGAGGACTTCCCCGACCTCGAGCAGGCCAACAAGCACAGGTACCAACAAGCACAGGTACCAACAAGCACAGGTACCAACAAGTACACGCGCACGTGGGAGGACGAGGAGGCGTACCGCCGCCAGGCCGCCGCGCAGCCGCGCAAGCCGCCCAACCCGGAGGACTTCCCCGACCTCGAGCAGGCCAACAAGCACAGGTACCAACAAGCACAGGCACCAACAAGCACAGGTACCAACAAGTACACGCGCACGTGGGAGGACGAGGAGGCGTACCGCCGCCAGGCCGCCGCGCAGCCGCGCAAGCCGCCCAACCCGGAGGACTTCCCCGACCTCGAGCAGGCCAACAAGCACAGGTACCAACAAGCACAGGCACCAACAAGCACAGGTACCAACAAGTACACGCGCACGTGGGAGGACGAGGAGGCGTACCGCCGCCAGGCCGCCGCGCAGCCGCGCAAGCCGCCCAACCCGGAGGACTTCCCCGACCTCGAGCAGGCCAACAAGCACAGGTACCAACAAGCACAGGCACCAACAAGCACAGGTACCAACAAGCACAGGCACCAACAAGCACAGGTACCAACAAGTACACGCGCACGTGGGAGGACGAGGAGGCGTACCGCCGCCAGGCCGCCGCGCAGCCGCGCAAGCCGCCCAACCCGGAGGACTTCCCCGACCTCGAGCAGGCCAACAAGCACAGGTACCAACAAGCACAGGCACCAACAAGCACAGGTACCAACAAGTACACGCGCACGTGGGAGGACGAGGAGGCGTACCGCCGCCAGGCCGCCGCGCAGCCGCGCAAGCCGCCCAACCCGGAGGACTTCCCCGACCTCGAGCAGGCCAACAAGCACAGGTACCAACAAGCACAGGTACCAACAAGCACAGGTACCAACAAGTACACGCGCACGTGGGAGGACGAGGAGGCGTACCGCCGCCAGGCCGCCGCGCAGCCGCGCAAGCCGCCCAACCCGGAGGACTTCCCCGACCTCGAGCAGGCCAACAAGCACAGGTACCAACAAGCACAGGTACCAACAAGCACAGGTACCAACAAGTACACGCGCACGTGGGAGGACGAGGAGGCGTACCGCCGCCAGGCCGCCGCGCAGCCGCGCAAGCCGCCCAACCCGGAGGACTTCCCCGACCTCGAGCAGGCCAACAAGCACAGGTACCAACAAGCACAGGTACCAACAAGCACAGGTACCAACAAGTACACGCGCACGTGGGAGGACGAGGAGGCGTACCGCCGCCAGGCCGCCGCGCAGCCGCGCAAGCCGCCCAACCCGGAGGACTTCCCCGACCTCGAGCAGGCCAACAAGCACAGGTACCAACAAGCACAGGCACCAACAAGCACAGGTACCAACAAGCACAGGCACCAACAAGCACACGCGCACACAGCCAGTGCCTGTATCGATAGTCCCATCATCATCGTCAAAGCCGAAAGACGTCCACTGCTGGCCTTAAGGGAGGTCGCACACGGTGAGTTTTAGCAGCAATTCAGTAACGATGCAGACGCAAAAAGGCCACGACACAGTCGCGGTGCTGTCCCTGGTCATATACCCCTCGCCAGTGGCGTGCACTCCATAAAGGCAAAAAGGCGCTGCCTACCCTATCAATATAATGCTAATACAACACAATACCTACTATAACGAAAATAGTATGGCACGGTAATATTACTAATAAACAATCACAGTTATTATTTATTGAATTATAAATTTGAATTTCGCGCTGACCCACGGCCACGCGCACGTGAATGTCGCGAATTGTTAACCTCTGATCCGTTTGCCGCTTGAGGCGTACTTCGGAAAAAGTACGACTTCAACGGTATAAATTACGAACACACGCATACATAACTCACACATCTGTAGCCCAAATCCACAAGTAAACAGTTCTTCATTTCCGACCGTCTGGCTTTCGCGATCATTGCGCGTCATGTAGGCTAGATGATATATCATGCCCACAATAAACAAGCAGTGAATTTGCGATCCAATATCTTCTTTCTCTTTCTTGCATCCGAATAGTTCCGACAGCGCCCGCCGTTGCCGAGCGCTACCATATTCGTGATTTTAGGCGACCAAATTTAGAAGAATGCTTTCAACAAGCGATCATTTCCCATTCAAATCTATCGTAATTTTATCACCGAACGCGACAACATGCGAACTTGGGATGACACGCGCGAAATTGTATTTAGCTTTATAAATTTGTTTCGTGGTTCTTTCTGTTCTTTTGTTGTTAATGCGTTGTGAGCTTATAAGTATTAGTGAGGTGAGAATTAGTGCCTATAAAGTCAGAGAACGAATAAAATGGAGGTCGAGGAGTTATCTTGTGAGTTGTGTGGTGATCTTGTGTGGATGAAAACATTAGTAAAAGGCAATTTCGGCAAATTACCTTTTGCTTCAAAGCTGAAAGTGGTTCAAAAAGGAAGATGCATGCCGAATATGAATTACCGGATTTGCATCAAAAAACAGCTAATGTTACTAGGCGTTTTTCATTTTCGACATTACGAGACGTTTAAGTGGTTGGCCGGCTGTTTACATTTTAGTAGATTGTTTTGTTTCCCGTGTGTTTTGTTCTCGAATTTTAAAACAGTCTGGCTTGATACGGGATTTGCCGATATGAAAAACTTGTCGACTGCTGCTAAAAAACACGAACAGTTGGAAAAGCATTTAAAAGCGTTCCTCGCACTTCACACTTTCGTTAAATACAGAATCGAAAGGTATAGTAAAGGGGGCGCGAGATTTAGAATTTTTTTGATGGTGGTCGGTATCATTATGACACCTATTTTTTATGTTGCTATCGTATAGAAGACGCTAAAATAAGCTGTCTTCGTGGTTATTTTTTTCATAAAAGAGCGGAAAAAAATTAATCGCGCCCCCAAAACGGATGGTCACAGAGAAAAGTTTATTTGACATTTTATGCTTATCTGAGCACGTTATATAGGATACATCAATTTAGATGAGGTGTTATATTGACATCATTTGCACGACACCGAAATTTTTTAAGTCCCACAACCGTTTAAAATGACTGACTTTTGAACCCAAATATCTCGGTAAATATCGATCGGAGAGAAAAAGTTTAAAGAGTTCTCTACTTTTCAATATCATTTCATCCCACTGCCTACCCTGTCCCAAAACCCTGTGCACGCCACTGCCCCTCGCACACGTAAACACGATTCTGCATCGCTATTATCGCGATACAGCATCGCTACAGTCGCGATACAACATCGATACAGCCGCGCCTTGATAAACGTAAGGTACAATATGCAATAACAGGTGAACTCGTGCTTTCCCGCTAATGGCGTCCAGACAAAATAGCGGGTGCCGGAGCAGCCGGCGTCGCGCGTAAAATTTTGGCCAATGGGCGTTGAATATTTTAACCGCGCAAACGCGCTGCCTTATGATTGATTTAAAAAATCTGTTTTGATTAAAATCGTTGTAACTTATATTTGTACTGTCCCCGTTTGGGCTCGTTAGATTCGTCTCAATGAGTACATCATGACGTACAGAAAAGTACTGTCGGCAATA
The DNA here is from genome assembly GCA_945867215.1 of Epinotia demarniana. Lineage (NCBI taxonomy): Eukaryota > Metazoa > Arthropoda > Insecta > Lepidoptera > Tortricidae > Epinotia > Epinotia demarniana. The sequence continues at coordinate 762,231 of OX244279.1, read as the reverse complement.
AAAGCTTGTATCAAAATAGATATTTACGATACAAGTGCCGAAAATAGGAAATTCGCAACGAGTGGTGATAAATTAAAACACGACCGAAGGGAGTGTTTTAAACCGACACAAGTTGCGAATTACCTATTCGCACGTGTATCTTACAACGTTTTACTGTACATATGGCTCTTTAAAGTTTCGACATAAGCACGGAAAGTGCTCTTTTCCGCACTAGTGCGGGAAAGTAGCACCATATGTACTGTAAATTCCTTTTTTGACAGACACTTTTTCTTAACGTTGTGATCTAATGGTGTTCTCCCCGCAGAAGGTCTCGCGGGCCGCGACCGCGCTCGCGTTCGCAGCCCGCGTCCACCGAGTCCCTCTCCAACGGGACCGGCCTCCGCCACGCCGGCCTCAAGCCCAAGCCGCAGCCCAAGCCGGCCGCGCCTCAAGCCAAGCCGGCCAAGGACAAGCTGCCGCAGATCGAGAATCTCACCATCACCACGTCACTCAACAACAGGTGAGTGCCATCGGCAGAGTCCTTTAGGTTCATTTCGTCCCCATTCCCATTTTGACAACATCCCAGCTCGCCCAAAATCCCATTTCGTCCACATTCGATTCCCAAATCGTCCACTTCCTATCCTGTCAGCATTCCCAAATCGTCCGCTTCTTGTATTGTCTACATTCCTAACTCGACCTTAAGGTTGTCTCTTCACTGCCGGAGCTGTTAAAATGAAGAGTCATAAAATGTATTGGTTGTCTTGTCTTCATAATCTTTTTATCAAAACAAAACCTTGTCCGGGCAAAAATACTGCGAATAAAACTAGATGAGCCGAGATCGAGATGAGAGTTGGGAAAAAGGATGAGTTGTGAAAATGGACAAGTTGAGATAGTGACGAGTTGGGATAGTGGACGAGTTAGGACACTGACGAGTTGGGAAAGTGAACGAGTTGAGACATTGACGAGTTAGGAATGTGGACGAGTTGGCATAGTGACCAGTCGGGAAAGCGGGTAAGATGGGACACTGGACAAAATGGGATTTTGGGCGCTGAGATGTTGTCAAAATGGGAATAGGGACGAAATGAACCTAAAGGGACAGAGTTATGTACGATTCCCACCGAACGGGTCGGGCCGGCGAGCTTTCTATTACATGCAAAGGAATTTGAACTGTGTATACAGCAGATAAAATACATACACTGAAAAAAAGAAATCAAATTTGGTGGCGAGGAATTGATGATGAAGACCATAGATGACTTATCGAATTCCTCAATTATGTACTTGAAAGTGCAAAAGTACGTCACAGGTTCTGATAAGATTCCGTTGGAACTAATGAAGTGCCATTGATCTTGGGGAATCGATGGAAGTCCTCAAATATTATGGGCATTATACAGCGATTCGGTTTTTTTCTATATTAATCAACGCATTTGCTATCGGAAATCAGTTCATGTAGTAAATTGTAAAAAAAAATAGGAAAGTTTATCTTGGCTTGGCGGAGTACTAAATTGATGTCGGTTAAGACTTTTGTTCGTAACAAAAATCTAAACATTACGATTCGATTCTCCATCACTTTCCGTGCCTTTCCACCCGGTATAACACTGTAGTCTGACTGGTCACTGGTCCTGACTGCTGGGAAGAGTTGCCCGCAAGAAGGACGTCTTTCAGAGAGTTGGAAAACCGCCTAATAACCTTAAATTTAAAAGCCAAGCAGAAAAAGAGACGCCTGAACCTCCTACGCGTGTGTACGTGTACCTCGTCTGTACCCATGCAATAGGCGAGACAGAGGGTCTGTCTCTTTCTCTGTTTTTCTGTGTTGAAATATTTATGTATGTCTAGTTATCTATCAAATATATCTCGAACCCATAACACAAGCGTTAAGCGCGTAAAGCGGGAATCTATTTCGATTTGTGTAATAAAAGGAATGGGACCAATCGAAAGCAACATACTTGCAATAAAAAAAATATTGTTAGAATCGGTTCATAAATGACGGAGTCCCTGAGGTATCAAATGTAAAAAAAAAATATGCAGCCGAATTGAAAACATCTACATTTTTTTAAAGTCTGTAAAAAAAAGGAGTTGCATCAGTTGTCCCACAGAGTATTTTTCGAATAAATGGTCACAATTGGCTATATTTTATACCGAAGCCCGGCCTGTGTACTTTGTAATTCGCGAAATTTGGAATAAACGGAATGGACTGAAAATATGTAATATAGAAACAGAATATGATTATTTACTACAAAGAAATGCAATAACGTTCTCTTTTTTAAACCAATTGTCGTCATATCCATATTACGTACATCGCACGATTTTGATATAATTTGCATCCGTCGGCCGCCCATTAACACATTCATTGCTCAAGAATCGCTATGCGCTACGCTCGTAGCCGATCCCGTGGTCTTCCTCGTACGTAGCGGAAAGCGACTACGGCGTAGGCGGGGGTTCCCGGCAGTGAAAGTGTGTGTTAGTGAGTGAAGGATTGTCTAAGGCGCCGTAGGTTCGTGGTCTTCTCTCCCTCTCACTGAGCATAAGCGTGAGCGAGATGGATGTGCGTCCTCGGAAGCGCGGAACTCATGTTTTTTAATATAAATTTTTTGGCCGTTTAAATAAACAATAAAGTAAACAGTGAGTTCTCTCAAACATGATATTGCCGATTTTTAGAAGCCATTTTAATCTTTTTAGTTTTTGTGCATAATTTGTAACAAATATTTTAAGTGTATTTTAGACCCTTTTAGACCTATGTTCGTGATTTTTTTCTATCGAGCGAAAATTGCTTAATCATTTTTTTTAAACACTGATCTCCCTGCAGAAAAGCCTCAAGATTATTATTCGCATTCTTTTAAACCATATTATAAACAGACGCATTATATTGTTTCAAAAATTGTGTTCGCTTAGTTACGCTGAACCTACGGCGCCTTAAAGTGTGTTGTGTTGTTCAGCCAGAGCCAGCCTGCGCGCAAGGTGAGCGCGGTGGGCGTGGGAGTGGGCGTGGGCGTGGCGCAGCAGCGGCCCGTGCCCACCGAGCAGGGCCGCAGGAAGCCCGCGCCCGCGCAACAGGTACGAGCTGAGGATAATACATCACCTAGGCCTCAAACCTATGAGTCAAACCCTTTTTAACCAGGGACCCGCCCACCCCTTCCCAGATAAAAAGCCTTTGAACGGGTTAGTCGTTCTTTTATAGCCCAAATCACTTGCTGTCCTGTATCTCATTCATTTAACTTAGCCGTATGAAGGGGTTTCCCTTACGGGGCGCTACCGCTACTGATAGAAAAACCCTTTCGAAAGGCTTTTTTAAGCGCTTTTTTAAGGGTTGAAGCGCATCCTCGTGTTGAATACCCATTCATCGTGCTTTAAAATCCAAATGAATGGGTATTGAGGAGCATCGGCTTTGGTAAGCAAACCCTTTCAAAAACCCTTTGAAGGGGATACCGTGTTGCAGCGCTTTAATTGGCAAATTAATGGTTTTTGAGGAGCATCGGCTTTGGTAAGCAAACCCTTTCAAAAACCCTTTGAAGGGGATACCGTATTGCAGCGCTTTAATTGCCAAATGAATGGTTTTTGAGGAGCATCGGCTTTGGTAAGCAGGTAAAGCATTACGAAAAACCCTTTCAAAAACCCTCGAAGGGGATACCGGGCGGGTCCCTGTTTTTAACCCTCAACACAAAAATAGCTTGGAATGTCTATGGAAAAAAGCACTGTCGCAATCTAGCTTTAGAATGTTTTTTTATCGATCTCTATAATTATTATTTCTACTAGCTGCCCGGTTCGGCTTCGCACGGTTAGTCTACCCATTTACTACCCGTTGTCCTATTAACACATTGGACACCGCGTACCCGACTCTCGGGCACTCGTAAACTTTACTCAGATGCCGGCATACCCGAGAGTCGAGCACGAGCTATAAACCCTCACGCGACGCCAATTCTGTCGGTTTCTGGGGTATTGTTCGGAATTTTGCCTGGTTGCGAAAGTGTTAACCGATTTCCCCTAGGAATGAAGCATTTTCCCGCCGTAAAAAGTAGTCTGTTGGTCAGGGATAATGTCGGTTTCTAATTAAATGGTAAAGGAATTTTTCGATATAGTCCAGTAGTTTCCGAGCCTATTAAATACAAACAAACAATCAAATCTTCCCTCATTATAATATTAGTGTAGATATTATTTATTTATTTCCATTAAAATATGCGTTTGGAAGTGGTAGTGGCTAGATTGCGACAGTCCTTTGTTGTACTGTGGAAATTCCGAGCTTTGGTTATTAGTTTGACCCGTCTGTGTGTCAGTCTGTGGCATCGTAGCTTCTAAATGAATGAGCCGATTTGGACGCGGTTTTTTTTCATCCGAAAACTGACGTGTTCAAGGTGGGGTGCGTAACGATCGATATAAAAACTTTTGATATATTTTCTCTGGATGTAACGATTAAAGGATATAATGCACTTTTGATATAACAATATTTGATATATTCTCATGTAATATAATTATCAACAGATATAATGAACTTGTAATATAACAACTAGTAATCTAACAGTCATAAAGTATATCATACATGGGATATAACTTTGTTCGATATAAAAATGTGTTGGTACAATGTACTATTGGCATAAAGTGGAATACATACTAACTTTATTTCTTACCAATGGGTAAAATGTTACTCTAAGGCAGGTTGGTATAGGTACGACGACGAGTAACCACCGACACACAACAGTATAATAGCCACTGATACTTGTAACAATGGTCTTAATTGTACCATTGTAGGTTATGTTACCGGGGGATGGGCAGCAGCATCCCTGGAGTGCGGTGGAAATACTGCGATCGCCAACCCGCATGCCAAGCGTGGCGATTATGGCATATACCCCCTAATGATAAGTACAAAAAGACCACGGCCCCGAGGTTCCGGCGACCCTCGGTACCCTGGTTGTGGTAGCGGCCAGGGCACCAGCGGGGTCAGGGGTGCGAAGAATCTCCGGCGAAGATCCGGCTACCACCACCGACGAAGGCGCAGCGTGGGTAGGCCCCCGACAAGGTGGACTGATGACCTGGTAAAGGTTGCGGGAGTCCGCTGGATGCGGGTGGCGCGGGATCGGTCACTTTGGCACTCTTTGGGGGAGGCCTATGTCCAGCAGTGGACGTCTTTCGGCTGATATGATGATGACGATGATGATGATGAGGTTATGTTAGGGTTCGCTTGTGTCCCTAAGATCGGAAATAGGCACCCCGCGAAGAGGGGTGACGTCGACACGCTGGCGATTAGGTTAGGTTTAGGTTAGGTTAAAATAATTAACGTGTTGTGTGTGAAAAATAAAATTATATCTTACAAAACATTATACCACTAATACTTATATCCAATATACATTATATCCACTAAACGTTATATCAAAAATGTATTATACTATTTGAACATTATACACCTTGAAATTATACTGATTGTTGTTATACCAAAAGTTTATTATGACCCTTGAGTGATTACATCCCATGAAATTATATTAAATGTTGTTATATCCAGTGAAAATATATCAAAAGTTGTTATACCATTCATTACACACCCGTTCAAGGTGACGTAGCCACGTTTGAACGAGCTCGGTTGTTGCCCGACGCAAATAATTAAATAACACCCCTCTTTTTGCGTCGAGGTTACAAACATGATAGGTGGCAGTTAAATGTCAGTCATTCTTACAAGTAGGCCTACAATTAAGCACTTTTGTACTAATAACGCGACATAATATGTACAGATCGATTCACGGAAGCTGGCACGAATGAATTGAACGAGTGAATGATAATGTCTATGTGTGCATTACATAATTATTAAATACAGGTTGATGCAAAAAGTGACTATGTTGATTGTGTTTTTGAGAATGCTATGCTCTTATTTTTCGATTCTTTACATTAAAAATAAGTCAGAAAAATATAGTTTTATTTACAAAGGACTTTAATAATAATTACTAAAAGGATTAACATGATACTTGGTGCAGATTATAATAATATAATTATTTTTTTCTTGAATAACGAAAACGTAACATAAATGCGTAACGTAACGTACATGTTTAGAACGGCACTCACACTGCAACAGTGACAAGTTACATTACTTTCGGTCAATTCATTCGTGCCAGCTTTCGTGAATCGACCTGTAATCGATTGTATCTTAGAATGAGCCAAGCCAGTATGTGAGTTGTTGTATTGAAACATGTCCGTCCCCACAGCCCCCGGCGCCGCAGTCCCCGGGCGCGCACAAGGCCGCGCAGCAACTCGCAGGTAACACTCCACGGAAAAACATTATTCATTATTCTCGACACAGTTTTACATATATGAGCGCATGGCAATTATAAAAAAAATGTGGACCCTATGTGAGTTATTATTAAAAACAAAATGCCGATGTCGGCAGGATATGTGAAACTAAAATTTGTAAGTAAAACATACCAACAAATGTACCATATTTCGAGAAATACACTTATTCTATTCTATTCTAATCTAAAAATTGTGTCTATCTGTTACCTCTAGCCGGCCAAAGACCTTTTTTAAGAATAAGAATAAGAATCGTTTATTGCAAACTGTGGACATACATATATCATAATATTAATAGTATAGCTTTCAACAGTTACCCTGCCGGGCATGCAATTTTATTATAAAATTATAATATAAGGCCGTGTCAATTGTTAAAATTCTAAAACATTCCTTAAGAGTCCGCAGTAAGCTCGATTCTCCATACAAATGTAGTTACGCTCTCATTTTAAAACTACGTGTTGGATTGTAACGAAACTTTGCATGTTCATTGAAATGAGGTATATCTATGTCTGAAATTAGTTTACGTAGCTTCAGCTACCATAATAAAAAAATACAGCGAATTTAAGTTTTTCATAAAAAATAGTTTTTGCTGTATTTACTTTGTTTTATAAATTGGAACCATATAATCTAATTACAGACATAGATATACCTCATGTCATTGTACATGCAAAGTTTCGTCACAATCCGACACGTAGTTTTAAAATAAGAGCGTAACTACGTTTGTATGGGAAGGTGAAATTCGGCCGACCTTACTGCGGCCTCTTAAGACACTCAAATTTCACTCGTTTTTGCGTGCTGAGCGGCTAGACGATAGAGATAAATTTGAGTCCCGTGGAGGGACATGGGATAGTTTTTATCCCAGAAATCATTACCTAAGGGGTGAACATTTGTATGAAAACTGATTACTAGGGCCCGGAACTTTGCGTGCGGTTTTGAAACACTCGAAGGGAGAGAACACGAATGTTTATCGACATATCGATAGATCGGTCGTGTACTCAGAATCATTGAGATTAATTTATATTTAATTAAATAATACTTGCATTCTTGCAATCAAATACCTACTCGTTATAGGTTTTCGTCAATATACTATAAATTAAGAGTGATGCATGGTGTTTCGGACCGTCTCCCGACACGACACTTCATTTTGAATAGAGAGTATCACGTGATCTTTGTTGTGAATTAAAAGTGAAGTGTCGGATGTGTCGTGTCAGACACCGTTTAGAACACTTAATCCTTAAACAATCAAACAGATTAAAAACCTTCCTATATTTCGTACATTTTTCGTCACTGAACATTGAAAGAGCATAGAATGTATCATCGGAAAGTTTGAGTTATTATTTAAAAACACTAATAAATAAATTCGGTTTATCGATGTATCGATAAACGTCGGTGTTCTCTCCCTTAGACTTTTCCAAAACCGCACGCAAAATTCCGGGCCCTACTGATTACGATATAAACTATTTCCACGCGGACGGAGTCACGGGCAGAAGCTAGTACACAATAAATGGAAGGAGAAACACGCAAATGCTACAAAAATGTCGTAACCAGGTGCGGAACCGCGCGGCAGCAAACGCTACAGCAGCCTGCGGCAGCGCCCGCTCGCAGAGACCTACGCACCGCAACAACAACAACAACAACAACAACAACCACAACAACAACAACAACCACAACCACAACCACAGATGCGGTACCATACAGGTGCGTACATCTCTTCTATCAGCCGGAAGTCCACTCCTGGACATAGGCCTCCCCCAAAGAGTGCCACAATGACCGGTACTGCGGCTGTTGTCCACTAGAATCCCCCTAGCCTGATCCCCTTGTTGTTAGGTGAACCGCGACCCTGCAGCGCGCGCGAGCCGAGCGAGCGAAGCGAGCGTGACGCGGCAGCGTTAGGATAAGCGCCATAACCGAACATTATAATTTTTTCCTATAGTGGAAGCCCCACAAGCCCAATTTCATAAGGAAACCGCAAATCGATGTACAGTTTAGCCGTTTGGCACACACATACTAGAGCTCAAAACAATTTTTCGACCCGCAGTTCCTAAAAAAAAATCCGTTAGGGCGGGAGTGCCGAGAAATTTTTCTTTTTGTATTGAAAAAAAAATTTGTAAAAAATATTGTGTCATATCATATGAAAGGGCTTTTTGAGGCGATTCTAAAAATATACCACATTTTTAATTAAAACAAAAGTTATTTTCGAAACATACCAAGTTTGGGCTCCTCCAGACACGATATGGCTGGTTTAAAAAAAATTCAATATTCCACAAATGATACGTGATATCCTCATATCTAACCTCAAAAAAGCAATTTTGAAAATAATGGCATTAATTTTATTTTTTTAATTTTTCAATTTTACTAAGTGACAGTTCTACTTCAATACCTATTTTGACTTAACTTATGTAACTGTACTGCAGATACGGTACATATCAATCATAAAATGATACGTAGTACGTACGTACGTACGTACGTACGTAGATATCCAACGGGAAATACCTCTAACTGCGCCTTTTCATCAGTTGGTATAGTTTGTTTAGTTTTTGTCACAAAATACCTATCAAGGTTGGACTCTTTCAGATACGATATACCCAACTAATTAGGTTAGATATCAAGATATAACGTATCACAAATGATCCGTTATATTTTGATATCTTACACTAAGAAAGCAATTTTGAAAATAATTTCATAAAGTATTTACGAGGCTGGCAACCCGTTTTCACGCCGTATGTATAGTGCTCTCAAACATGAACGCAATGAAATAAAACTCCAAGAAATTAAACTTTAGTTTGCATGGCTGAATGCCGTGATCCTGTGCCACAAACTGTGGAATGGAAATTAAAAAATACCGTATTACGGGTCTCTCGTCTCGCTGCTCCTGAAAGGTGACACTTCGAAGCTCATCATTATAAAGAACACAACTTCAATATTTTATTGCATGTTTGAGAGATGTACTATTATACTATATGATAAGGTATATATAATAGGAGTGTGTTATGGGTTTTACCGCGGCAATCAGTTATTTCCCGGCTTGTGCAGTAATGTCCTGTTTCCCGCCCGCAGAGTACGCGGGCGGCGCGCCGCCGGCCAGCCAGCTGCCGGGCAGCCCCGCGCCGCAGCTGCACATACACCCGGTATACTATATTGCTCATCTAGGACAGTTCATAGTAGTTTATGCGACTGATCCATAATGAGAGGCCTGAAAATACGACTGTGGTTTTATGAAACGAGCGTCAGCGAAGGCCTAATTATGTACAGTTGTATACACTACTTTATCTACACACATATCATAAGTAGTAGTAAGTAACAGCAAAAAACCAACAATAAAATGACAACAGCAATGGCGGCAATCCGATCATCATGGCGAATGGTTTTTTAAATCATAGACAAACGAATGAAATCCCTATACTCATATCACTCGAGATCAAATGTCGTACGGTTTGTATTAAAAAACGTACTGAATTGACGTTTCGTATCGATAACTGTTTTAATATCTATGGATACTAGAATAGAGACCCACTTGAGTTTTGACAGCTGTTCCAAATTTAAACTCATAATGTACTGTAATGACATTACAGTACAGATTTTACCTACTACCACAGACAAGAAAGTTCTCATAGTAAAATCGGTTGTAGTAATGCTGGTCATTTCCTACGGTTTCTGAACGCATTTTAGAGCACTAATGTTATGTGCGTAGATAGACTAATATTTTATATCAACGCAAAGGATTCAAATCGAAACCGCGCTGAAGGCAAAGACAATAAGTATGCGAAATGTCATTTTTAAGCGAGCCCCACTAGACGGAACTGTAGTAACTGGAGATGTATGAATAAGGGTAATAATGTCGAAGTACTAGTCTATGTTACGGCAGTAATAGTTTCTTGCTGGTCACATTGACATTTCCAGCCATACCTAGCTTACCACGCATGTACGCCTACATTAGATTTCCGATAAAAGTGTATGTATTATGTAACTTTATCATAATTTTATTCCTAACGACCCGACACTACGCGGCGGCGGTACCGGCAGCGTTTTCTAGGGTTCCGTACCCAAAGGGTAAAAACGGAAACCTATTACTAAAACTTCGCTGTCCGTCTGTCTGTCTTTCACCAGGCTGTAACTCAAGAACCGTGATAGCTAGACAGTTGAAATTTTCACAAATTATGTATATCAATTCAATTCAATTCAATCTTTTATTCATAAAATAAAAAAAATACATGTCAAAAACTTAACTTACGATTGTTACATTAACAACAATCATCAATCATCAATCATCGTTGTTGTTATTGTTGTTTTTTACATTGTTTTGTTGTTGTTATCTGTTGATAACAACAAATAAAATAAACATTTCAAGGGGGGCTCTCATACAACACATTTTTTTTAACTGTTTTTATAGATAATGGTACGGAACCCTTCGTGCGCGAGTCTGACTCGCACTTGGCCTGTTTTGTAATACGTTGCGTGTAGTCCCAACTAACCGCAACAGTGCGTTGCGCGTCTCGCCCGCGTAGTGAACGGATATAACGCTTGCGCTTCGCACAAAGTCGTGGCCGCGTCTGATGGGTTTTATCAAAAATTATACAACTGAGGTGACACAAGTACGTACTCAAATTAATTTCAGTTGTAGACTTAATTCTACGTCACATAAGGGTTAAGGGAAATGGAGTCCTATCTTATTTCTACGATTTGTGTGTGCATAATCATTAAGATGATGATGATGGCGATGGTGATGAATGACGGTAAATATGACGATGATGACGTTATGATGATGATGATGCTGATGCTGATGATGATGACGATTGTGTGTGTGCAGGCCGTGCGGGCGGGCGCGGCGCACGGGCCGCCTCCGAGCGCACAGCAACAACAACAGCAACAACAACAGCAACAACAACAGCAACAACAACAGCAGCAGCAACAACACGCGCAACAGGTTATAAATACCGACCATTTACACAGCAAGCTACTCGTAAATCACACTGAAGATGGCCATTTACGTTTTGCAACCACTTGTATTCGATGTAATCGAAAAGGGAAAAAAGTCTGTAGTCTGTGAAAAACACCAGATTAGACAATTCTATAAGGCAATTCTACATCAAACTTTTTTTCGCATTTAAACGTAAGTTTCCGAATAAAACAACTTCAACTCTAAATGCATCAATTTAAGATCTGTCCTAATCGGAAATCTAAGGGGGAAACTTTTGAAACACATGATATTATTATTATTTAAATTAGACACTACAGAATAGTTATTTATGATACAAGTGCGGAAAATTGGTAATTCCCAACGAGTGGCGATCACCAAAACCACGACCGTTAGGGATGCATTTTACTATGCATCATGCGAGGAAATTAAAAATTATACAAAAAAGGTGAAATTTGAATTGTCATGAAATGTCATTCTCGCACGCGTGTGGGAATGTTGTCCCTCCATCCATCGCGCGGCGCCCCCGGCCGGCGGGGGGGGCGCACCGTGTTCATGCTGTCCCTCCATCCATCGCGCGGCGCCCCCGGCCGGCGGGGGCGGGCGCACCGTGTTCTTGCTGTCCCTCCATCCATCGCGCGGCGCCCCCGGCCGGCGGGGGGGGGGCGCACCGTGTTCATGCTGTCCCTCCATCCATCGCGCGGCGCCCCCGGCCGGCGGGGGGGGCGCACCGTGTTCATGCTGTCCCTCCATCCATCGCGCGGCGCCCCCGGCCGGCGGGGGGGGCGCACCGTGTTCATGCTGTCCCTCCATCCATCGCGCGGCGCCCCCGGCCGGCGGGGGGGGCGCACCGTGTTCATGCTGTCCCTCCATCCATCGCGCGGCGCCCCCGGCCGGCGGGGGGAGCGCACCGTGTTCATGCTGTCCCTCCATCCATCGCGCGGCGCCCCCGGCCGGCGGGGGGGGGCGCACCGTGTTCATGCTGTCCCTCCATCCATCGCGCGGCGCCCCCGGCCGGCGGGGGGGGGCGCACCGTGTTCATGCTGTCCTTCCATCCATCGCGCGGCGCCCCCGGCCGGCGGGGGGGCGCACCGTGTTCATGCTGTCCCTCCATCCATCGCGCGGCGCCCCCGGCCGGCGGGGGGGGCGCACCGTGTTCATGTTGTCCCTCCATCCATCGCGCGGCGCCCCCGGCCGGCGGGGGGGGCGCACCGTGTTCATGTTGTCCCTCCATCCATCGCGCGGCGCCCCCGGCCGGCGGGGGGGGCGCACCGTGTTCATGTTGTCCCTCCATCCATCGCGCGGCGCCCCCGGCCGGCGGGGGGGGGCGCACCGTGTTCATGTTGTCCCTCCATCCATCGCGCGGCGCCCCCGGCCGGCGGGGGGGGGGCGCGCACCGTGTTCATGTTGTCCCTCCATCCATCGCGCGGCGCCCCCGGCCGGCGGGGGGGGCGCACCGTGTTCATGTTGTCCCTCCATCCATCGCGCGGCGCCCCCGGCCGGCGGGGGGGGGCGCACCGTGTTCATGTTGTCCCTCCATCCATCGCGCGGCGCCCCCGGCCGGCGGGGGGGGCGCACCGTGTTCATGTTGTCCCTCCATCCATCGCGCGGCGCCCCCGGCCGGCGGGGGGGGGCGCACCGTGTTCATGTTGTCCCTCCATCCATCGCGCGGCGCCCCCGGCCGGCGGGGGGGCGCACCGTGTTCATGTTGTCCCTCCATCCATCGCGCGGCGCCCCCGGCCGGCGGGGGGGCGCACCGTGTTCATGTTGTCCCTCCATCCATCGCGCGGCGCCCCCGGCCGGCGGGGGGGCGCACCGTGTTCATGTTGTCCCTCCATCCATCGCGCGGCGCCCCCGGCCGGCGGGGGGGGCGCACCGTGTTCATGTTGTCCCTCCATCCATCGCGCGGCGCCCCCGGCCGGCGGGGGGGGCGCACCGTGTTCATGTTGTCCCTCCATCCATCGCGCGGCGCCCCCGGCCGGCGGGGGGGGCGCACCGTGTTCATGTTGTCCCTCCATCCATCGCGCGGCGCCCCCGGCCGGCGGGGAGGGCGCACCGTGTTCATGTTGTCCCTCCATCCATCGCGCGGCGCCCCCGGCCGGCGGGGGGGGCGCACCGTGTTCATGTTGTCCCTCCATCCATCGCGCGGCGCCCCCGGCCGGCGGGGGGGGCGCACCGTGTTCATGTTGTCCCTCCATACATCGCGCGGCGCCCCCGGCCGGCGGGGGGGCGCACCGTGTTCATGTTGTCCCTCCATCCATCGCGCGGCGCCCCCGGCCGGCGGGGGGGGCGCACCGTGTTCATGTTGTCCCTCCATCCATCGCGCGGCGCCCCCGGCCGGCGGGGGGGGCGCACCGTGTTCATGTTGTCCCTCCATCCATCGCGCGGCGCCCCCGGCCGGCGGGGGGGCGCACCGTGTTCATGTTGTCCCTCCATCCATCGCGCGGCGCCCCCGGCCGGCGGGGGGGGCGCACCGTGTTCATGTTGTCCCTCCATCCATCGCGCGGCGCCCCCGGCCGGCGGGGGGGGCGCACCGTGTTCATGTTGTCCCTCCATCCATCGCGCGGCGCCCCCGGCCGGCGGGGGGGGGCGCACCGTGTTCATGTTGTCCCTCCATCCATCGCGCGGCGCCCCCGGCCGGCGGGGGGGCGCACCGTGTTCATGTTGTCCCTCCATCCATCGCGCGGCGCCCCCGGCCGGCGGGGGGGGCGCACCGTGTTCATGTTGTCCCTCCATCCATCGCGCGGCGCCCCCGGCCGGCGGGGGGGGCGCACCGTGTTCATGTTGTCCCTCCATCCATCGCGCGGCGCCCCCGGCCGGCGGGGGGGGCGCACCGTGTTCATGTTGTCCCTCCATCCATCGCGCGGCGCCCCCGGCCGGCGGGGGGGGCGCACCGTGTTCATGTTGTCCCTCCATCCATCGCGCGGCGCCCCCGGCCGGCGGGGGGGGCGCACCGTGTTCATGTTGTCCCTCCATCCATCGCGCGGCGCCCCCGGCCGGCGGGGGGGGCGCACCGTGTTCATGTTGTCCCTCCATCCATCGCGCGGCGCCCCCGGCCGGCGGGGGGGGCGCACCGTGTTCATGTTGTCCCTCCATCCATCGCGCGGCGCCCCCGGCCGGCGGGGGGGGCGCACCGTGTTCATGTTGTCCCTCCATCCATCGCGCGGCGCCCCCGGCCGGCGGGGGGGGCGCACCGTGTTCATGTTGTCCCTCCATCCATCGCGCGGCGCCCCCGGCCGGCGGGGGGGGCGCACCGTGTTCATGTTGTCCCTCCATCCATCGCGCGGCGCCCCCGGCCGGCGGGGGGGGCGCACCGTGTTCATGTTGTCCCTCCATCCATCCCCGCGCGCCGTGTTCATGCTGACCCGTGTACAGGCGCACTTTCAGACCAAGTGCATTGGAAATAACTATTTAGCATTGACAGTAACTTTTTTCCGGAAAATAAGATGTTTAGTTTGTCCCCAGGTCCGGCTGGGCCTCGCGGAGCCGCCGCCCGCGCACCGCGCGCTCCTCGCGCCGCACAACCACAACCACAACCACAACATGGGTATGCCTGCCTCACTAGCTTATGCCAAGGGTACACATTCACTACTGATTACTGCGAGGCATTACTGCAAGTGATAAGTCATTACGAGAAAATAGGTGTGGACAGCGACTGATTAGGGCAAGTGATTAGTTGGCTGCGTAGTAACGTAATTAGAAGCGTGTTCTATTTTTTTGCTCGTGCGAGTAGCCACGTCCCGCGCCGCGCCCTTCCCCCTCCCTCGCGGCGTGCTGCCGCTACACACACTACACACACTACACACACTACACACACTACACACACTACACACACTACACACACTACACACACTACACACACTACACACACTACACACACTACACACGTGTGGACAGGCAGAGTGTTTAACATCGGTGCTGGTGGACGGCTAACGGAATTTTCATCACACTTGCTCGTCAAAGGCGTTTTTACTTGCGTGCGTACAGAGCAGTTATAGCCGTTTTACCTCCCACGGGATGTTAAGTTTAGTTTTAAAATATAGAACACACTCATACTTCACTTCGGACTGAGGATGTTTCCAATCAGCCAAGGTGTATTTCATATCTTCAAAAGTTTGCTACAACCAACTTTTATATTTGACTGCAATTTAATGTTTAATTAGTGCATGGCAACCCTGGTCATGTAAACAAGTAACTAACAGCTCTGCGTTATTTTATTTACTAAACTACACCCAAGAAGATAAATATTGTAAAGACAGTGTCGATATAAAGGCTACTGACCTGTTTTAGGTTATCCTCCATTTAAAACAGTGAAGAAAGCGAAAACACAATCCAAACACTTCGGTAAGATGCACATATTTATCCGTTAACATCAACATCAGTTTAAAAGGCCCAAAACTAACGGGATTCGCCTAATATTTCCTGAGCGGCGTCAACAGATGATTGGGCGCAGCGCGCAACGTCAACTCAACTGACACTTGACAGCTTGACACATTTGCAGAGTACCAACTGAATAAGCCGAAGTATGTTGCCAGGCTAATTAACACATTTCGCACCAACTTGTCAGCGCTGGCGCATACGTTGCGTTCCAATTTACGTATCAGATATACTGAACAGGGAAGCGTTCCTAACTGAGTAGGTGCATGTGCATACCTTATTACATACCTTATTGTAACAAAATGACACTAAACTGCGCTGGATGTCTGAGTCCAATCGAAGATGATGTCTCAGTAAAGTGCCAGGCTTGCCAAGCTGACTACGACCTGCTATGCGCTAATATACCAAAGGAAGCATTCCCCACGCTAACTAGTGAATTTATCGACACGTGGGTTTGCTTTGAATGCCGCAGCAAGCTACCGAAAGGTGATAATACCCACACGCCAGTGCGCATCTTGGGGCGCAACTGCAAGAAAGACACTAGCCTCAATGATACTGTCCTGACTGCCGGTATTTGTGACATGTCAGATTCCCTGAGGCCTGAGGCTGTGGCCTCGGATTCTAGGAGCATTACGATCCGCCCAAAATTACAGCATAAGCAATCTTGTACGCCACTAAGCCAGAACCAGGGTGGTATGTCAATTGATACAATTCGAGATGTTATACTTGAGGAGTTCAAGAAAGAAATAAATGACTCAATTTCTACAATTGTCAATAAGCTCATTGCTGACCATAACCCAGTCATGCTCATGCAGAGTGAAGCCCTTCAGCAACCGTTAAAAAGGGAAGTTGATGTCCTTAAGAAGAAATTTGCACTTCTCGAAGGCAAACTGGAAGAATATGATCATCGGCTCCGGGTACTTCTAAAGGAGCAGGAGAAGCATGGCCAAACCACTGACCAGCCATCACCATCAGTCATACGATCATGATAGTGCCCCAGTTGCTATCACCAGCACACCCAAGGGGTCCTCTCAAGGAAAAGTAGGGTCTTGAGCCCTACTTTTCCTTGAGAGGACCAAAGGTAACACGGAAAGGACAGATGCCATGCTACACGGACACCAGCGTGCATTAAGGGTGAACGAGGCCAATATGGAGACTAACAGAGATGTTTTGGTACCCGCAGCGTCAGCTTCGTCCTCTGAGGGTCACTTGGATAAAACAGTGCCACTGGAACCTGGCTGTGCTGAAAGTCCTGAGGCTATGGATGAACAACCAAGGAAAATTTAATCATGTCACCGCTAGGCCACAGCAAGCCACCAGTAGTGTGTGTGACATTACCACTTCCGACTCTAAGCGGTCGGACGGAGCGTCTCCTGGGGCCCCTGCAATACCAGCTGTTGGCACACTTTCCTATTCTCAGATGACGCAGCGTAAGGTTATCACTCAGGAGCATTCACAATCTTCGTCTGGAAGCGGCACTCAAAAGGAGCTTCGTAAGCGTGGGTCGCTACCCCCGCGACAGGTAGTTAAAGGTGTCGGCCAATATCACAAGTTGCAGACTATTGAACCGAGCAGGAGGATACATGCCTGTTTCTTTAAGCCAGATACTACACCTGAACTTATTAAGTGTCATATGAAAGAATTAAGTCAGGAAACCTCCTTCAAGGTAGAAAAACTAAAATTACGGCATGAAAGTTACGCCTCATTTATAGTCACAGTTCCTGTAAGTCTTTATGAACTCTTCATGTCTGCTGAAGCTTGGCCAGTCGGGACTCGGGTCAGCGAGTGGTTTCAGCGAGCCGCCGGGAGCGCCAACAGAGTTCGCCGCCACCCCGCTCCCGGCCGGAGATCAAACCAGAAGGGTGACGAGGCCACGCTCGCGCAGTCACAGTAGTGGTTGTAGCGCCTCCACGCTGCGGATAGTCTATCAAAATGTTCGCGGCTTAAAGACCAAGCTCAAGTTTTGGCGTCACAACGCGGCGCTTCTCCAAGTGGACCTCATTGCTGTAACTGAGACCAACCTGGACTCGTCAATCAGCGACCCAGAGGTCTTGCCTCACGGTTGGACGATGCTCAGACGTGACCGGGGCGCTAGAGGCGGTGGCGTGCTGTTAACGGCGAGACCTGGTATCACTCTGCGTCGACGGTTAGATTTGGAAACACTGAGCGGTGAAGACCTGTGGGCGTCCGTTACGTACAACGGTTGTGAGTTGTTCGTTTGTGGGGTATATCTCAAGCCCAGTGCTGTTGACTCAGACTACATGACGTGGTTCTGCAAAGTCGAGGATAATTGTGAAGTTATGCGAAATCCTAATTTTGTAATTTTAGGTGACCTAAACTTAAATAGTGCTAGTTTGAATGTAAATTATTATCTTAATTACTTTTTGACATTTTGTAAACTATCTGAGCATAAAGACATTATGAATGATAAGGGAAGTAAACTAGATGTTGTGTTAGTATCAGAGTACACGGGTGCAGTCAGAGTATGTACAGCGTGCGAAGGCTTAGTGGAACGCGCCGATGTGTACCATCCCCCGCTGGATATAATGGTTACTCCGGATCGTCCCGGGAAGGCGGTGGTGGTTCATCCTAGCAACATTGACCCGGCCACAGACTGGGATTTCGGTAAAGCTGATTTTCCTTCCCTGTATAACTTCATTTCTGAGGTAGATTGGAGCTTCGTTTTGGCTGTGAATTGCGTGAATGGGGCAGTCGAGCGACTTTACTCCCTACTGTATAGCTGTTTTGATAACTGTGTTCCAAAGAAGAAGCGTAGTGTGAAAGTCACTAGAATGTACCCAACTTGGTTTCCAATGGACGTTATCAAGGATTTAAAAGTCAAGGCTAACTTGCATAAGCAGTGGAAAGCCTCTCGTGATCCAACTGTCTACAATCGCTTTAGTCAGCTGCGGGTAAGCATTAAAGTTAGAGTTGCGAGCGCGTATGCTGCCCACATTGATACTATCCAGCGGGACATCAAAATGAACCCCAAATCATTTTGGAAGCATATCTCTGACTTGCGGACGAAAGGTGGTTTTGAACCCAATATTACGTATAAGGGCCAAACCTTTAATGGGCCAGCAGCTTCAGGAGCTTTTGCGGACTATTTCAGCAGCGTGTTCCTTACAACCGCACCTAAGTTATGTGCTGATCGGGCGGGCTTGGCTGCCAGTAATCATTTAATTGGCATTTCAAGTTTTGCACTAAATGAAGTTGGTAGCGGCATTGATAAGTTAAAGCCAAGATCCTCTGTCGGCCCGGACAATATCCCTCCTTACATAATCAAAGCTTTTAAATCCGAACTTTTGTCTCCCCTAACACACATACTTAATCTTGCTCTCAAATCCGGCACCTACCCCGATTATTGGAAAACCACTAGAGTAAATCTTAAAGTCTGGCGATAAATCTCAGGCGGTTAATTACCGTCCTATAGCTATTTTAAATTCATTAGCCAAGGTGTTCGAGAGTGTTCTGCACTCAAAGCTATATAAACAGGTCGACCCTTACTTGGACGATGCACAACACGGGTTCAGGAGGGGCCGCTCTGTAAATACCAATCTGCTTTCACTTGTGAACCACGTCTCAAAGAAACTAGATGAGGGAGACCAAGTTGACGTGGTGTACCTTGATTTCCGGAAAGCGTTTGATCAGGTCGATAATGATGTCCTATTGCAGAAACTCTCCTCAATAGGATTTGCACCTCTACTCTTGCGATTGTTTTCCAGTTACCTGAAAGACCGCAGGCAATTCGTTCGACTTGGATGTTTTGATTCGGATCCTTACCATACAAAGTCCGGTGTAAGTCAGGGTTCCATTCTCGGACCTTTTCTTTTCACGATAATGGTGAACGACCTTACCAGTTGTCTCCCTGCTGGTAGATCCTTATTGTACGCCGACGACATCAAAGTAGTAGTGGATATCAAGACTCCAGCAGATTGCCGGAAAATGCAGTGTAACTTGGATGCGATCCACCGGTGGAGTGTCGAAAATCGCCTGTATCTTAACGCTTCCAAGTGTTACATTATGAGTTTCACTCGATCAAAACAGGCTGTACTCGCTAGTTATTCTATCGATAAAATACCCCTCTCTAGAACTTATTCCATAAAAGATCTCGGCGTAGTGTTCGATCATGAACTTACGTTTCATAGTCATATGCGCTCTCTAGTTGGTGAAGGTTTTAAGCGTCTGGGTTTTGTTTTCCGCAATTGCAAAGACTTCACACATGTTGGTGTTATCAAGTTACTCTACTCGGCACTTGTAAGATCCAAACTAGAGGCTAGTTCGTGCGTTTGGAATCCGCACGAGTCGACCTATGCACTAATGCTTGAAAAGGTACAGAAGTGCTTCCTGCGCTATCTTTTTAAGAAGTTGTACGGTTATTACCCCCGAATTTACCCTACCGCTTATCTACAGGGCACCCTCGGATATAACTCGCTGGCAACGCGCAGATTGTTTGACCAGCTGATCACAACTCTTCGCATATTGCGTGGTCGTCTCGATTGTCCCAGCTTGCTCAATGAGGCCTGTCGCCTCTTTGTACCTGATGGACGTGTGCGTTTTCGAGCAGATCGTTTGCGGCTCTTTGCTGTCCCTTTCTCTCGTACGGTCGCGCATCGTAACTCTCCTGTATGCCGCTCCCTGCATGCGCTCAATGAACTTAACGCGAAGCAACTCTCCTGCGATCTGTTTGCGGATGGCTGGACGGTTGTCGAAAGAGAGTGCTTGAAGTTGTGTGAGATGCTCACTTAGTTATTAGTGTTATTATTTGTTTTTAACTTGTAATGTACCTAATATACCCATGATTTTATAGAAAAAAATTGTAATGACCTAGGATATTTCCTGTAATGTTACATTTTTTTGTTTTTTTTTTTTTTTTTGTGTCTATAAATAAATTAATATGTAGTTAAGTGTATATGTAAAACGTTTTAAGTGTTTTTAAATCGTGGCTGTATACCGAAGGGTCTTTGCCATACGCACCTCAGGTCAAATTCAACAAAATGGACGACTGACATGTTGCAGTTTTTATTACGATTTGCATTAATGTCTTCTAAAATGTATTTGTTTCCTCGCAAATGTGATGAAAAACATTGTGTATAACACGGGGGCGTAAGAATATTGCAAACTCGAGTCGTCAAAAGCCCTCGGCCTTCGGCGTCGGGCTTCTGATAGACTCTTGTTCGCAATATTCCACTTACGCCCCTCGTTAAACAATGTACTATTACTAAACAGAGCCACTAAACAAGAATTGGACACTACTCGCACTACACACCTGCACTCGCACTAATCATCTACTAATCACCTGCACTCGCACTAATCATCTACTAATCACCTGCACTCGCACTAATCATCTACTAATCACCTGCACTCGCACTAATCATCTACTAATCACCTGCACTCGCACTAATCATCTACTAATCACCTGCACTCGCACTAATCATCTACTAATCACCTGCACTCGCACTAATCTTCTACTAATCATCTGCACTCGCACTAATCATCTACTAATCACCTGCACTCGCACTAATCATCTACTAATCACCTGCACTCGCACTAATCATCTACTAATCACCTGCACTGGCACTAATCATCTACTAATCACCTGCACTGGCACTAATCAAAGTGAATACAGGCCTTTAGGCTAAGTTCAGATGAACGCGCGGCGACGTTTAGTTGCAACAATGGCAGCAAAAGCTCCATTTTACTGGGTATCCGTTTTTGCTGCAAGGTTCGAGACTGGTTGGAAAATGGTTAGTGTTGCCGCAACAACGGGTTGCCAGGAAAATTAAGCTTTTGCTTCCATTATTGCAACTAAGATATAAATGTTAGTGGAGATAATTAAGTTTAAAAAAGGCAATGTTCCATGAGTTGCATAACACTTCCTAGTCTCCGTGACTCGATCAGTCGAGCGCTAATTGACAACACCGTCTAACACATAGCACGTGCCTTTTGGTCCAGTTAAGGTTGACGAGTGTAACACTGACTTTGACAGTGTTTCGATTAAATGTTTAGAGAAAACGCTAAGGGCGAGATAATTGAGAAAGAGGTATTTGTAAAATGTATTGTGGTCGCGTCAAACTCAAGCGTCCCCCCGCAGAGCGCGATAGAGACAACTGCAGCTAGGACCGAAAATACCCATTAAAAGTACATAAAATAAACTTGACCTATTTTTTTATTTAAAATCAAACAAAGGCTTTGTCCGCCTTCCTATGTTTTTTTAAATAATCTAGTCGTAATTGTTTTCTAGATGTTTGACAACAGCGGAAAATCTGGATTTTTTTAGGTTTTTGCAGTATAAGTATCTCTTAAGAATAAATTTATGAAAAAAAGGAACATGTCAATACTAGCCATAGATTTATGGAAAAAAATGCTCTACTGCCACTATCCAACAGAAAACGTAGTCCCGTTTCTAAGGAAAAACGGCCCTTGTGTTTCCCCTTAAGTTGTTTGAAGGAGTGAGTATTGTTTGTGTTGTGTACATGGTTCCCTCCCCGCAGGCGCGGCCCCGCACGCGGTGCCGGCCCCGCACGCGGTGCCGGCCCCGCACGCGGTGCCGGTCCCGCAGGCCGCGGGCTACGCGCCGCCCGCCATGATGCCCGCGCAGTACATGCAGGTTAGTGACGTTCCCAGCTGAGCACGCACCAGCCCAGCCCGACCCAGCACAGCCCAGACGTGCCGCCCACGCATTTTTATATTATCATATTAAATAACTAAATCAACAACGCAGAATAAAATCCAATTAAATAGAATTGCAGAAAAAAATCGATTTTGCCTCCAATATGATTTAAAAAATACCTACGCGGTTTGATTAGACATTTTTACCGCTAATATTTAGATGAAATAAATTAAATGTCTATTTGTCTGATTGAAGACAACTAGTATGGAGGAAAAAGATCGGAAAATTTCAAAAACATTGAAAGGTTCCTCACGATGTTTTTCTTCATCGAAAGCTAACGATAAATATTCCGTACATACCGAAAAACTCATTGGTACGAGCCGGGATCCGAACTCACGACCGCCGCTTGACAGCCGCATGCCTGAATCACTATAATAGTCGAGTTGTCACTGGTGTTGACGAATGACCAATGAAAATGCGCCTTCATCAAGTGCTGATAGATGCGAAAGTCAGATGGCAGTCGCTTTCGTAAAACTAGTGCCTATGCCAAATCTTGGGATTAGGTGTCAAAGCGGACCCACGGACTCCTTCAGGGACATTACCGGGAATAACGCTGGGAGGATGATGATTTTGGTGATGATGATGATCAAGTGCTGATGCCGCGTCGTGTCCAGCAGGCCGGCGGCGGCGCGGTGTTCGGCGGCGCGGCGCTGTTCGCGCAGCCGCCGCCGCCGCCCTACCAGCATCCGCACCCGCACCCGCATCCGCATCCGCATCCGCATCCGCACCCGCTCTACCAGCACCACAACTACGTGAGTATTCACCGTGTTACCACCACCCACATTCAATAGGCATGATGATAGTAATTGAAAATTACTAAAATATGGTCTTTTCTTAGTGAAATTTTTATCATAGAATTAGAAAAATGCTCATATTTTTTTATAAAGTAAGAGATTATTATTTATTTGATAAAATAAAACTGAAAAATACGGACGCCCGCCATGATATGTGAAAAACCAATCAGAACGCATGACGTCACGTTTGTATAAACAAATACCCATAACGGCCATTACCACAGATTACAGAGAAAACTTACGTACTGAACGAATAGTAAGACAGGGATAGAACCATGTTATCTGTCAGATCTTCATACGTCATTGTCCCGCTTTCTCGCTCGCACGGCCGCGCAAGACTTGTAAACTTTTTAATTTATGTTCATTCAATGAGCCATTGAGCGATCTAGGTAGCAAACGGCAAAGGTCTGCGTTCTGTTTGTACAAACGTGACTTCACTCGGGACGCCATGACACTGACAAGCGTTTTAGCGCCAATTGGAAATTTAATAACTAAAATGCATTTTTTTCCGACTTTACTATTATATTGTCTTGAAAAATCTTATTCGTTGTACATAATAAATGTTTCTAAACATTATAAAACAGTTTTTCAAGATGTGTCATCATGCCTATTGCCACATGAAACAATGCCACGCGATCAACTGGCTATAGGATTTTTGTAGGATTAATTTTCCTTTTCCAGTCAAGTGCAAAAATATGTATCGATAACATCCTCCCATAAATAAGTACCACAACCTTAATCCACTGACATAAGAGTTATGGGACATATTTATGAGTAAGTTGTATGCACCCATATTTTCACACTTGACTGTCCATTCGTGAAAAGGTCACACTTTAAAAATGCTGTTTAAAAATAATATTGTAAATCGGCACAGGGAACATCTCGGCAATAGATTTGTGTAATAAAATGAAATAGTCATTTTTTTGGGTGGAAAAGCACACTGTGCGACCTGATAGTCCGGGTAAGTTTGGATCCGTTAATGACTGAAGTTTTATCATCACTGCTGCTTTTGATCTCATTGACCTCTGATCCCCTCCTACTCCTGAAATTGTAAGGTTGGCATATGTTTTCTGCAATCCCAACCCTTGAACTGTGGCCTCCGTAACAAAGGAGGCCTGTGAACCCTGATCCAACAAAGCTCTGACTGGCCGATACTGACCTGTTTTTGACTCAACATTCACGATTGCCGTAGGTAACAAAACTTGGTTTCTTACCTGACCTTACAAAAAACAAGTCACGACCGGTGTGTTATCGTTTGATAACTGGCTGGACTCTCCATTTGAGTGGCCGTTAGTTGCTTTTTCACCTGAACTCTCACCATATGATTGACCTGAACTACCTGAATTACCCGTTGGAACACCCTTTGGATGTAGTAAGGAATGGTGTTTTTTCTGACGTACTCGTTTAACTGGTGGCTTTTTGGCAAAATCTTACACCGTGATTGCTACCTAAACAATTATAACAAATTCTATTATGGGTTACGAACTCGTGCCTTTTTTCATAATCCTGGTTGGCGAATTTCTTACAAAAGCATAACTTATGATCCTCGCCACAAAATTCACAACTCATTTTTACTATATTCGTCGCATGCAACACCTTTGTGTGACCTTTACTAC
Source organism: Epinotia demarniana (assembly GCA_945867215.1). Taxonomy (NCBI): domain Eukaryota; kingdom Metazoa; phylum Arthropoda; class Insecta; order Lepidoptera; family Tortricidae; genus Epinotia; species Epinotia demarniana. The sequence goes on along the minus strand of OX244279.1, from coordinate 737,613 downwards.
TGGGAGCCTTTGAACTGAATGTTGTTGCCTTGTATACATTTTTTGGCTCAATGAATTCCAAAGCTCGATACCTGTTGGTCAAAAACGTTTGGAATTCCTTGAACGTCGGCAACGCGTCCGATGGCACATTAGTTGCAACATTCAGCTCCCACTGCTTTCTAGATTCGGCATCTAATTTAAGTGAAAGCAAGTGAATCACAATTAGGTCCCAGGACGAAACATCGATACCTATATTTTGTAATGCGTTCAAACAATCGGAGGACGTATCCATGAACTCTTTTAAGTAACCCGCTGACTCAGTAGTAATATTACGTTGACTAAGCAGACGCTTTAAAATGCAATTCGAAATATATTTTTTATTGCTATAGCGTTCCTCCAATTGTTTCCAACATTGAACATAATTTGCGTCCGACACGGGTGTGTGCCGAATCAATGGGGTTGGCAACTGTCAAATGTTTGCCTAGATGGCGCCATCATAGGTTTTACCTAATCACTAACTTTTTCTATGGGATATGGCTTAAACGGCTTCTAAACAAGGAAATTCCGAAAAAAAACAAGAATTTGGCAGTTTTGGTAGGACTGACAGGTAAAACCTATGCTGGCGCCATCTGCAAATACCTTCGCCCGGCCAACCCCATTGCTCCGCTTCTCCGGCCAAATAACCCTTAAGATATTGCAACCTTTGCACATTATCTAACTCCGTGTTATTGTGTATCATTGACACAAATAAATCCCGAAATTTAGGCCACTCCGTATATTTCCCTGAGAATGTGGGAATACTTATCTGGGGTAGCTTGACCAGAGTTGACCTTTTGTTTACATTTTCATTAGCTCTCATTTTTAAATGATTTACATTAGACTGCACCTTCAAAATCAGTTAAAATGCGTTTTAACTCACACTTGTATGTCATATAATGGGGTGCCCCTTGAAATCTCGACAAACTTTTCATCGAATTTCATTTCATCGAAAACGATTCATAGAATATTCAGTATCAATATTATCTCTTGGAGTATTATGGCTTCATCGACTATTCATTACATATTAAAACAATTATTAGAAAACGGTACAAGGATTTTTAAATAATTAAAAATACATTTAATAAACTATTTAAAAGACAGAACAATAAAATATCAATGTTTATTATACAAAGTATTATTATACAACTACTTCATTTCAGTTTCATACTAGATTACATATTTTAAGAAAAAAAACGAGCAGTGAAAGGAAACCACAAACAATAAGTGAGTAGGTTATTATTTGTAAGTAGGTTAGGTTAGAGTTCGCTTGTGTCCCTTAGAGCGGAAATAGACACCCCGCGAAGTGGGGTGACGGCGACACGCTGGCGGTTAGGTTTAAATGTTCAAAGAGACCCTCCCTATCTATTATATGTAATAGGTAAATAGGTTAGGTTAGGGTTTGCTTGTGTCCCTTAGAGCGGAAATAGACACCCCGCGAAGCGGGGTGACGTCGACACGCTGGCGGTTAGGTTTAAATGTTTAAAGAGAACCCTACCTATCTATTATGTGTAATAGGTAAGTAGGTTAGGTTAGGGTTTGCTTGTCTCCCTTAGAGCGGAAATAGGCACCCCGCGTTCGCGGGGTGACGTCGACACGCTGGCGGTTAGGTTTAAAAAGAAACCTGCCTACCTACCTACCCGCAGTCAAACCAACCGTAATAACTCTGTATGATAAAGTTTTGGTTTTTTAGTTCATCGAAATTGGACATCATTTAATTTCGCACAACAAGTAAGTAAATACCAAGTCAATAACTAGCAATGCTCGACTAGCAAACCAATCGAATACAGAGCGTAAACAACAGGGTACACACGTAAACGATGATATATTATCTACCCGCCTCCGTCAGCGAGCGCATTGCGTTTAGTTCCTCACATTATTCCGCATATAATTCATTGAAGTTGTAGAATGAAGAATAATGATATGATTTTCTATCATGTAAAACTTACAACAAACAAATAAATATGGAATAATAAAATATGACGTAAAGATCTGCGAAATAAAGTATACTATATTAAATAATATTTCTACCAAATAAAAATCGGTGTTTGACAAATACACCATTTAAATGTTCGAAGTAATGAATATTCGATCAAATGAAAAAATGCGAAACGTTGACTCTGAACTGAAATTCGATTAAAAGTTTGTCGAGATTTCAAGGGTAAACCCATATAATGCTCTTCTGTTGATTCATAAACATCATCTGTTGTGTATTTCAGAAAGCTTAATACCTTAGCATCAGCTGTTTGCAGTAGCTCTTTATGACCCTGCCTAAAATCATTCGTCAACTGTTCCAATGCTTCGAGTTTACTTTCGACATAATATTTAGTGCGGGAAGTGGTGTGGCGTGTGCTGAGTGCGCGCGAGGCAAGCCTGCGGGTAGCACTTTTATGCTGCGACTTGTCGCGCGCGTTCGACACCGCCGACCACAACCTTATCGCGGATAAGCTCCAGTTCCATGGAATAATCCGAGGACCAGCACTATCTCTAGTCACTTCTTTCATGTCCAACAGGAGTCAGGTGGTAGTGGGCTCGTCAGATCCGCAGAGTTGGAAAATGTACTCGGGGTTCCGCAGGGGTCGTGCCTGTCGAACACACTTTTCAGCCTTTTATTAAACGACCTACCTACGACGGTCAGGGGCGCCGAAATATACATGTATGCGGATGACGTCGCTGCGCTAATAGTGGCTCCCTCTGACTCCTTACTGGAGCATAAGCTGAACGATGTAGTCCACCAACTCGAGGGATGGTTTGCAGCGAACGGACTTGCGCTAAACAAAGACAAGACTTGCTTCATGACATTTAACTTAAACGGTAAAGACCAGAAAAGGGTGTAAGTTAGCGCCAGCGATACGGCATTGAAACAGGTACGCACAACAAAACTGTTGGGTTTTCTGATCGATAGTTCACTCACCTGGGACAGCCATATCGATGAACTAAGCTCCAAGCTCGGGCGAACGTGTTTTGCTCTGGGCAGACTGGCCAACACCGCGACGCGCAGCGTGGTGCGGTCCTGTTAGTTCGCGACTGTACACAGCCTACTCACGTACGGGACAGAGATATGGGCACGCGCGGCCGATTCTCAACGCGCATTCGTAATGCAAAAGCGAGCACTACGCGCAATGGTAGGTGCGCCCAATGAAACTTCATGCAGGAGTTTGTTTAAAGAATTCGGAATCTTGACACTCCCGAGCGAGCTCGTGTATCAGGTGGCCGTATTCACTCACACGAATATGCATATATTCCAACGACAGGGTATAAATGAAACCCATGCCCTTCGTAGTAATAAGTATGACTACCGCCTTATCACTCCTAAGCACAAACTGGCAAAGTCTGCAAGATCAGCCTACATAATGGGTCCATCCATCTATAATAGACTGCCCGCAACGGTCAGAAATGCAACTTCCACGGTCGCGTTTAAGCAGAAGCTACGCAAGTGGTTACTAGATGTAACTCTGTACAATGTCGAGGAGTTTCTTAAACTACTGTGCACATAACCGATGACCTAATTAATTATTATTGTTATTACTGTTTACATTAAAATACAAATACAAATACAAATTATTTATTCTGCAAATAGGCCACAAGGGCACTTTTACATGTCAAACGGTAGTTTACAATAAAAATAATAATCTTACAATAAAAGATTATAATCTAACACAATAATAATTTAAAATTTGCACATTAACGACTGATATAACAACACACTAAATGTCACAAAGTAAATGAAAACAAAACAAAATACGACCATTACATTCGATTAGAATAAGGTCTGTGCATTAACAGAAAGTTAATGATATTAATTCAGTATTCCAGAGATGTATAAGGTCTCTGAGCGTCCAAATATAATCAATAATTATTCAATGTTCGTAGAGATGTATACGGTCTCTAAGCGTCAAAACAAATCAATGAAAAAAAGGAATATTAATGTAATATTGTCAGTGATGTACATGGTCAATAACAATAAAACGTGTCAAGATCGGAATGATGTCTCTCGTCAATACGATAATAATAAAATAACACTAGTATTTAAGAAGTTGGGTACTATGCCCTTGCAAGCATGAACAGTCCGGACTCCACAAACAGCACCCGATCACGAGTATGACGCATATCTCAGCCATCGCCTCCCTCAACCATATGTTAGGGAAGGTGGCGACCCGATCAACGACGCCACCGTAAGCAAAGCCCTTTAAGCGAGCATGACATATTCAAGCCACCGGACAATGTTAAAAAGCAAAGATTAATAAGCGACTTGCTCGGCGAGAAACAGCATTACGTGCTCTCTTCTTACATAAACTGGAACAATTATTTCAGGTAGATACTTATAATGTGTATTTAGGTATATTCCTAATAGAATCAGCCTACTACTGGCTTAAAGGCATTTTTGTCGTTTAAGAAATCGTTGACAGTATAATACGCCTTGCTTAGCAAATTACTTTTAACATGAGACTTAAATTGACTGAACGGTAAATTAACAATTTCGGTGGGTATTTTATTATGAAAACGTATGCGGTTCCCCACGAACGACGTGCTAACCTTGCGGAGACGACTGGCCTTCACTGCGATCTTGTTTTTACTTCTGGTGTTGTAGTCGTGGATATCGCTGTTGAGTTTGAACTCGTGAAGGTTTTTTCGCACATACATGATATTCTCAAGAATGTATTGGCATGCTACAGTAAGAATGTTTGCCTCCTTAAATTTGTCCCTGAGAGATTCTCGAGCTTTTAGTTCGTATATGGAGCGTACAGCGCGTTTCTGTAGCACGAATATGGTCTGGATATCAGCTGCTTTCCCCCACAACAGGATTCCGTAGGACATAGCACTGTGGAAGTAACTGTAGTACACCAGCCTGGCGGTCTCAACGTTTGTTAACTGTCTTATGCGTCTTACTGCATAGGCTGCCGAACTAAGTTTTCCGGCTAGGGCGGTGATATGTGCCTGCCATTGTAGTTTTGAGTCCAAGGTGATACCTAAAAACACTGTTCTATCTTCAATTTCCAGTTCATCACCCTTTAATTTGATCTTGGTATTGTTTACCTGCTTGACATTAGGTAAAGTGAATCTGATACACTTTGTTTTCTTGGAATTTAGCAGTAAATTATTTGCTGTAAACCATTTCACAACAGTGTTGAGTGCATCATTAATATCATCGAAGTTTTCCTCTTTCCTGTCTACCTTGAAGATAAGCGACGTGTCGTCTGCGAATAACACTATATCATGTTTATCTTGCAACATATTTGGTAGGTCATTGATGTAAATCAGAAACAGAAACGGACCCAGAATCGAGCCTTGGGGAACACCAAGAGCAACAGTTGTCCCTGCTGATTGGGTCCCATTGATGACTACTCGTTGTGTTCTCTCCGAGAGATACGATGTCACAAGATCAAGAGCACCGTTTTTAATTCCATAATGTTTCAACTTTCTGATTAAGTTCTCGTGATCAACGCAATCAAATGCCTTTGATAAATCACAGAACACTCCAATAGCATCTTGAGCCTCTTCCCAGGCATCAAAAATATGTTTAATTAGTACCACACCGGCATCAGTGGTAGAGCGACCCTTAGTGAATCCGAACTGGTTGGTATTGAGCAGTTTATTGCAACTAAAGTGGGACATAAGCTGATGGAGAATAAGCTTCTCAAAAACTTTGCTTAGTGCCGGTAGTATTGATATTGGCCTGAAGTTGGTAGGGTCAGTTTTCGTTCCTGATTTAAACAACGGGATAATTTTACTGTGTTTCATGAGGTCAGGAAATACTCCAGTATCAATACATTTATTGAAAATATTAGCTAAGAAAGGTGCAATTGATTCTACAATGGAATGTAATACTTTGACTGAAAGGCCCCAAAGATCTTCAGTTTTCTTTAAGTTAAACAATTTAAACGCTTTTATAAGAATAAGTGGGGTCACGTGACTGAATCTAAAGATTTCTGTACATTCCGTTACATTTGCTTTCAATAACGATTCAGCGACATCTGGTGATGAGTTTAAAGACTTCGTGGTCTCAACGGGTACGTTAGAAAAGAACCGCTCAAAATGATCCGCTACTTCGTGGTCAGAACTTACTAAAGTATCATCAATTCGTAGGCTGTAGTGCGGATCTCTTATCTTGCGTTTCCCAGTTTTAGTGTTGATAACTTGCCATACAGTTTTAACCTTATCCTTGGAGTTCTGAATCTTTCTTGACAAGTAATCGGCTTTAGCGGCGACACACATTAACTTAAAAGATTTCGAGTAGTTCTTAACATACTCTAGAAATTCCGGCCTCTTATCAATAGTTCTCGAATCGTACAAGTCGTAGAGACGGCGTCTTTTCTCGTGAATATCCGGGGTAGCCCAGTCGCTAAATTTAGTCTTGACCTTGCTTTGAACTTTCCTTAAATTAAAACAGGCATCAAATTCCATTTTGATACAGTTAAACAAATGATCACACAAACGGTTAGGACTTTCCTGTATAAATGGAAGATAACGTAATCGTTTCACAATATTACGATTGAATAAATCTAATCTCTTTTCGGAAATAGGTCTGCACATGGTGTCTCGTGAAACTTCGTCCGTTTTCCCGCTGAAGGAGACTTGTTGTCCGCAGTGGTCAGAACTTAATTTGTTTATAATACATTTATTAATTGCATCCTCATTACTGAAAACGTTATCTATACATGTTGCACTGGTTGCTGTAATTCGAGTAGGTTCACAAAACAGGTTCACTAAGTTGAACGATTTAAAAGTATTCACTAAACTCACACACAGGGGCGATTTCTCGAGTAAGTTAACATTGAAATCACCACACACAATAACACATTTAGTACTTAAGAAAATACTACTGAGCACTTCATCCATAACTGACTCGAATAGTCTGTAATCCGCTGATGGGGGTCTGTATACGCATACAATTATGAATTGATCCAACTCAACACAAGATAGTTCTATTTGGCGCTCGATGGATTTGTCAACAATATCTTTACGTTCTTTACTTTTCAAATTGTGTTTTACCATTATCAACGAACCTCCACGCCTACATGACTTTCTAGAAAATGACCATTAACCGTTTGACTTGTAACTATGGCGTTACCAATAAAGTATTGTATTGTATTGTATTCCGTTAAACGGTCCTTAGGGGACTTTCTGAAATTGCTTCTTGCCTTAGTTACACGGTTTGACAAATCGACTTGAAAATTTAACGATTCAAACTTCAAACTTCAAAAATATTTATTGCCACAAAATAACTTTTACTAACTAACTAATACATCAATATGTACTTACAACTAATTAATCTAAACGAATGTTACAATTTTTATGAAGCAATAGGTCTCGGTCTCAGCATGTGCTGGGCAAGTAGCCCAGCGCTGGTTTTCAGACCAAGCTTTGAGTTGTGTCGGTCACAAAAGAAAAAAAAAAAGACAAATAACATTTTTGTTAAGTGGTGCTTCAGTAGACCGTTACATAGAAAAGATAGAAAATAATAATAATTAATTTAAATATAAGAATCAGAGAAGTGCCAGGTATGTATGTGTATATAAATATAAATGTGCACGTGTATATATATATGTATAGATTCCATGTTGGAACAAAATAAACAAATCTATAAAATTTCGCAACTTTAAATTGAAACAACTATTTCATAAACAAGCTACCAATTTATAAACACAAGTGTTCACTTGACACAGAAATTTTCAAAGCATATTTTGTGGAAAAATTACAAGTGTTTAAAACTTTGGGACTTACGCGAAATCCGGCATGGCTTCCCCGTACCTCCGTTTTTCACGAATTAAGTCCTAAATCTAATGAAGATAAATATTACAACTTATATTTTAGTCCAATATTGCACTAAGTCCAGAACTCCTTGATTTTAAGGTTGAAAATGTCTAACTATCTTGCTGAATTTCACTGACTAAAGTTTTGAACTTCTTCAAAATAAGGTTCAATTTCTCGTACTAAATAATATAAATGTACTCACATTATCATCTTACGACTAATGCAATCAACACCAACAGCATTTGAAGTGATGCCAAGTACGCTCTTCTTAACTTCACTGTCAGTGAATTGACGAAAAGAATAAGGAGAGAAATCAGGAGTTTGGGAAGTTGAAAGATAGTGTTACGTCCACGGGGTGGGTAACGTGATAGAAAATAGACGAATTGATCACTAATTAAAAGAAATGCAAACTTTATTACAAAATTACTAATTAACAAGGCTTACTTAATAAATCACTTCACTATGACGCACTTTTCACTCGCTTCGCTTTGAGATTCGCACTGTTCGCAGTTTAATTCAAAACTCTCCTCCACTGCGTTGGCATGCGGCTTATATACCCGGAGACCTTCGCACTAGAACATTCCGGAGAAATCTTGAATAATCGGTCCAAGGTCCAATTCTAGGAACGGCGACCCCTCGGTTCGTGAATGTTCCAGAGCGTCCAGATTGTTCGATGCTCGTTCGACCCGAATATGCTGTCCCTTTCTAGTTGTCTCTTTCACACACTTCTCGAACCTTCTGAACCTAGATGTCTCTCTCTAATAGTGCTGTCTCTTTCACACACTTCTCGAACCTTCTCAATCTAGATGTCTCTCTCTAATAGTGCTGTCTCCTTCACTCCTTCCAGAAATTTCGCCATATACTGAAGTGTACTTCAAAGGCCCATAAGGGGTCCTGAAAACGCCTGAAAACGGGTTTTCAGGTTATTGCGCCATCTGATAGAGGCTGTCCTGAAACGGACTGAAAACATGTTTCAGGCGCCTGAAAACAACGGCAACTAGGGTGAATTTTCAATCTTCTAGTATATGGAAGAGCCACCTCTGAAACGGCCTGAAATCACTTTTCAGCCTGCTGAAAACGCTTCTAAAGCATAAAAAATCAAGTTTGAAGTTTATACCACCGGCGCAACAATAGTTTAGAGTACCTACCTTAATAGGACCGCTAAAAGTGGTAGATGAAGAGAGATGCTGATTGAGCTGATTGACATTTGTGTTGATTGGATAGGATGATTGCCGAGTTTTCCCAACTCCTAGAGATTTTAGAAATTTCCATACTTTGGCTGGATCTCCATTTTCTACAAAAGTATGTATATGGCGCCTCTGGGCATCACGACATATAGTACGACATATGATTACAAAGCGGTATTACTAGAAAAAAATCGACACAAATCAAGTTTATATGAGCCAATATGGACCCGTCATTATGACATTACGTTGGCGGTAAATTTTGATAACAAATTCCGTGTCACTATTTTATTATTGATAATTTTGTGTGACGGATTGCTTAATTATGGAAAAAAATGAGTTGCGTGCCGTGATTAAGTACCTGTACCTGAACAAACAGTCCACTAAGGAAATTTACGTGTATATCCAGCAAACTGGGCACCGATGCTTTATTACCCTATTCCACGGTCGCTTATTTGGTTACCTCCGTTACCGCCCAAAACGTCAAAAAAATTGAATATTCGGTTTTAGAGGACAGAATAATTAGCATAAAATAATTAGCAGAGACCCTATACATTTCATTTGGTCGATTTTAACAGACGTTTTGGGATTAAAAAAAATCTCCGCAAGATGTGTTCCGCGAATGCTAACCGAGGTGAACAAAGAGCGACGATTGGAGATATCAAGGCGGAATCTCGAAATCATCGACCGTGATCCGCACACTTTTTATCGCCGTTTTGTAGCCATGGACGAAACATGAGTCCACCATTTTGACCCCGAGACCAAAAAGCAAAGCATGTCCTGGAAACGGCCATCTTTTCCTCCCATCAAAAAAAATATTTTCTTGTTAATACTTAATAAAATGTGGGCAGTTTCAATACTTGATAAAATTTCCAAGGTGAAGACTATATTGTTTTGGTAAGTATGTAAACTTATTTTTGGTGGTTCAAACTATTGCTAATAGCTATATTTTATCCGCGGACGGGTATGACTATTTTCAAATTGACTAATCGAATAAAGATATTATTTTACCGGTACCCGCTCCATACAACTTTGTCTTTTAATTTCAGAATAAGATCTTATTCTAGTTTGGTCAAATGGAACAATCGAATTGTATTATGTGTCATTTGCGTCACGTCATCACGCGTGATTGAAGGCCTCCACGCATCGAACGCGGGTCGTGCGTGGCGCGGGTCGGGCGGTATCTCTATCTCTTTCGCACAGTAGCGCGGTGTCTCTATCGCACAGTAGCATTTAGCATGTAATGTGATAAACCGCTTCTGATGATGTTGTAGGACGGCTATCGTTTACCTTGGTGTGAAGGATACTTGACGCGCTCGGAGAGACGTCCACACTTGATTACTTGCACCGGGCTAGTCAGACAGGTAGATAATTTCACAGAGGTGGGTGCGCTTTGGGCACACGGCTATAGATGTGTGCTGGTATTAGAAGGGCGCCATGCATTTATAATTTATTCTCCTAAATGCAAAAGAGATTAGACAGGATACCTATTTTTACAATGGTCAGAAATATGAACAAAGAAAGATTATTTGACAAGTAGATTTATTGCCATTAAAACACATGTATACAAGTAAAACAAGCCACTAAGTACCACTAAATCTTAACTAAGGCTTAGAGCTAAGGCGTGGCTTTCTCTTAAGGAGATTTAGATTTTAAATTGTCTGACCGAGGACGAAGTCTTGGTATTTAAATTTAATTAATTAGAGATTAGGCATAGTTGTAGTGCTTGGTTTGTATGAGGCTGCGATATTAATACTAAAATTATGACTCTATTTGCAAACACATCGTTTTATACCAAAACGTGGTTCATGGAGTATGGAAAGAAATCACCTCGTGGAACGCGTTGTACACGCGTCACAGCGCCGCCGTAATCCACTGCTTCCACCCAGGACCTCAGAAGAGATCCTGCTCGTGACGGCTTCCGCAGGTGGAGAAACGTCGCCACATGTGACCCGGGTACAGCTTCCGGCGCCCGACTCAAGATTGCCTATGCGTGAAGCGACCTCCGCGAAGCAGTCCCCACGGAGCGGCCAGCACGCAGTCGCTGCAAACCACATTAAAGTTCAGATTCAAAACAAAACGATCCTCAACTTTTATCACACTCTCCGCAACAAACACTGAAACTGTTAAAGTACCTGGCAATGAGTAAAAGCTAAACCTAGGTGGTTTTCCGCCGACCAGATTTATCTCCTTAAGTCATTTAAAGTTATGTCTGAAACAAAGAATGTTATATCATTAAACCATGTCCGAACGTAACAAATATTTCCATCGTCCAATCGGCGACACTCGCGTTATACTTACCAAAATGTCCATTGTGTCATCGCAGCATTAGGTCGCGAGATGCGTTGAGATTAAAACTGCATTGCACTTGCAAATACCTGTCCTCAGCGATCTGACAGCCAAAAAAACTTTACCACAGACAATCTAGCTCCGTCCTCCCGTACCATAAAGATAGACTTGCATCAGTTGCACTGAATGTATGAAAACCAAAGATTTACTTAACAACTAGCTTGCTTAGTGAGGCCTTGAAAGTAGGCCAACGGAGCCACCTGCAAACCGATACCTTAAGTGGGGGTTGCGTCAACTTAAGATTACAGGCCGATCATCGTTAAATATCGCGCCGGCAGCTGTCATTCATACTAATATTATAAATGGGAAAGTGTATGTGTGCGTTTGTTTGTTTGCCCGTCTTTCACTGTGTATAATACTTATATAATGTTTTAAAGTTTGGTGACTAATATTTTTTTCAAATTCGAGTTTTTCCCACGGCGGGTAAAATCATGGGGTCTGTCTTCTGGGATGCGGGAGGAATCTGCTTATCGACTATCTGCCTAAAGGAAAAACTATCGCGGGTGCTTATTACACGGAATTGATCCCGAAAGTGCGACAAGCAATTAAAGAGAAACGTCGAGGAAAATTGTCGTTGGGTGTAATTTTTCACCCATCGGTCACAAATGACTTTCACTGCAATTCACCAATACCCCAGGAAAATTACGTTTTTTTTTTCAAACATTAATTTGTAACAGCGTTTTTTTTTGTTTGTTTAATTTTTAATTTTCTAAGATGCCTTATCCAAGAAGCCTACAAAATTTCCATCGGGAAGTAAATATACAAAAATAAATGACACATCCATTGTAAATGTTTTTTGTGTGATTTATTTATTATTCTTGAAGAGCTCCTGTAAATTAACCAAAACTAAAAATAAAATATCTATTACTATGTTTCCTCTTTTTTCAAGAATTGGTTAAATAGCGTTTTTTTTTGATGATTAATATTTTGATGGATTTTGAGTCTACGTAATTACTAAAATGATAATATATCGGTTTCACACAAAAAAGCTGCTGTTATGAATTATTTCCAAATTTTAATTTTTATCCATACTAATGAAAATAAAATGCTTGGGCTACAAGCTGCTTTTGACATCTTAGACCACCCGCCTTTTTCGGCCGACTTAGCTTCAAGTGATTTTCATTTGTTTCCTAAACTAAAGAAACATCCTAGGAACGCGGAGCTCGGCCTTTGGCCTCGCGTGCCTCGAAGCTCACCTTCGGGCCTTCGGCCCTCAGGTTTCGCTTGTAAGCAGAGGCGGCTCGTGACTAAATTGTATGGGTGTTCACTTGAAATAAAACAATGAAAATATATGACGTTAGCAGATTCCAGGATTCCGAAGACTCATCCGTGCACCCTTAAAGCAATTTGAAATGCACCACATAATACTACACAATCTGTTAACCTTCGTAAAATATGCCTGTTTTTGTCAACGCGGTCATTGAACTCGCGTATAGACTTTCGGTACTTACGTGGAATCTAGTGCCCTGCGAATACCCCGTAAAATAGTTTGTTACTCTCATCACAACCACACAACTACGGTGTTTTCACATATTGTTCGGATTTAAACACACGCGTAAATGTTTTGGTTCTCGTCGTTCATGTTTGCCTAAGGTCAAGGTCCCTTGTCCCTTAGCCTTCAATTCAAGCCGGATTTGTAACGTTTTTGCACACTTTTTAATGAACACCACATTATAATTATCCATTTTAACACTCACTAGTAGTAACTGATAAGTACAGGCTATTTCAACACGTATTAAATGATAAATAATTGGAAAATACCCGAATTTGCATTCGCGCGCATGCATTTAAGTTGACCAGTGTTTGTTTATATAGGAGTCGCAACGTCGCGCGCAATCACTTTCGCTGTCGCGCGGCAAAATTAACCGGCAACGTGGCGTGAGCGGCGCTCCGAATTTGGCTTATTTTTCATAGAAAATCTTCTGTTTCACGCGCAGGACTGTGGCGAACTATCTCTTTCACTCTTATTGGATTTCGTATTAAGAAATGTACTGAGTCTTTTTTCTTAGGAGCGCAATCGTGAGCGCTCCGCTTGGCGCGTTACCGATGAAATGATACGGTAGGATGATGGGTATAGCGCGCCTACCTATGATCTTGTAATGTGTAAAGGTAATTATTTTATTGGTATTGGTACAGTCGTATTTTAAGTGGATTTTAAATAGTAATATTAATAATGAGATTAATGAGTATAATTTAGTTATAATTATTTATGGGAGTTCACTGCACCAGCGCTCCTTAGGGCGAGCCGCCTCTGCTTGTAAGATGCTCGGGTGTAGAGATTGACCGTGTGGGTTTGCCTTCGGGCCTTTGGCCCGAAGGGCTCGCGTAGAGAGCGCGCTCTGAAGGGACGCTTCGTGCCTTCGGCCCTAAGTGGAGCTCGGCCTGCGGCCTCGCGTACCTCGCCGCTCACCTTCGGGCCTTCGACCCTCAGGTTCGCTTGTAAGACAGTCGGGAGTGGGGTGTCTGAGAGCGCGCACTGAAGGGACACTTCGGGCCTTCGGCCCTACGCGGAGCTCGGCCTTTGGCCTCGCGTGCCTCGAAGGTCACCTTCGGGCCTTCGGCCCTCAGGTTTCGCTTGTAAGATGCTCGGGTGTAGAGATTGACCATGTGGGTTTGCCCTTCGGGCCTTTGGCCCTCGGGCTCACGTGGAGAGCGCGCTCTGAAGGGACGCTTCGTGCCTTTGGCCCTACGCGGAGCTCGGCCTTCGGCCTCGCGTGCCTCGCCGCTCACCTTCGGGCCTTCGGCCCTCAGGTTCACTTGTAAGACACTCGGGGCAAAGGAATTGTTGCACAATCCTAATCTCTCGAAGCTCGGCCTCCGGCCTCGCAAAATTAGTGGGGGGGGGCTCGCCTGAACACTCGGGGCGGGGCTCAAGGCCTTCGGCCCTTCGCCGGGCTCGGCCTGCGGCCTCGCAGCCTGAAGCTCGCCCTCCGGGCTCGCCTAAAATGGTCGTTCTATTGGATTTTTGTGGTTTCTACCTCCCGTGGCTCGGCCTTCGGCCTCGCCCAAAATTAGTGGGGGGGGGGGGGGGGGGGGGGCGCTTTGACGCGGTAGTTGTGGGCCCTAAACAAGGCACTTTTTGAGTTTATAGAAGGCCTTCGGCCTCGCGTGCCGACACTCGGGGCAAAGGAATTGTTGCACAACCCTAATCTCTCGAAGCTCGGCCTCCGGCCTCGCAAAATTTGTGGGGGGGACTCGCCTGAACACTCGGGGCAGGGCTAAGGGCCTTTGGCACTTCGCCGGGCTCGGCCTGCGGCCTCGCAGCTTGAAGCTCGCCCTCCGGGTTCGCCTAAAATGGTCGTTCTATTGGATTTTGGGTGGTTTCTACCTCCCGTGGCTCGGCCTTCGGCCTCGCCCAAATTTAGTGGGGGGGGGGGGAGTGCTTTGGCAGGCACTTTTTGAGTTTATAGAAATGTTGTTTGCTTGTTTTAACACACTTTGGATGATAAGATCATTAAAAATTGATGTCTTAATGATGCGATATCGGTCGGAAAATAATCAAAGTCCGAAAAGTTCTATAATCCGGGGCCCTTGATTTCAGCAATTTTGAATCTTGCAAAAAAGTTGTCATACAGAACGTCCTCATTTTACACGATCTTCGCAATAAAGAGATGCCATTAATATGACAACAAGCTATTTTTTTTTCTAAAAATAGGAGTCGCCCTTGAAAACCCCGACCTTTAAGTTAAGGAACCTTTTTGTGTCCAGGTTTTGCCTATGCAACCTAACACCGTTTGACAGGATACAAAAAACCTTTCTTTTCGTATAACTATTTATTTAATACAGATAAGGGTATATTTACTATCTCCGCCCAGTGCAGGCTGAGAGTGGGCAAACCCTTTTTTGTTCCTTGTGTCATATTCTACCAGCTAATGCTTGATTTTTATGAATAACACATGAGGGTAGTTGACCTAAAAAAGTTACTTAGTATTTATGTTATTCTGTCCGGGATTTTGCTATGGAAACCATGTGCGAATTATCAGCCGTCAATATTGGTCTTTATCAAATAACAGATGAGGGTATACATTTCTTCGGAGGATCTCTGCCTAATACAATTTTATTTATTTATTTATTTATTTATATAGGAAGATCATCAGCTTAAATATTACACAGTAGCTAAAAACAGTAGTGACAGTGAGCTAATAACAGATCCTCACCGATAGCGTGATGAATATGTAAAAAATAAATGAGCAAAAACCAAACGAAAACACAGCGCTTTTGCGTCTTGACACGGCTACATAATTTAAGTACTTATTTCTAAATAGACTAAAAAGAAGAGTTACCTACTTAAACCATTTCCCTACCTCTACCGAAAAATTGACGAGATAAGCGTCGTATTACTAAAGGAACACTTGCACTGAATAGGTCCAGGTCGTCAAACCTCTGAAACACCTCATTCAAGCCGTTGCTCGCTCTGATCATAAAACTATTTTGCCTATAGTTAGTGGATGATAATGGCACGGATAGTGGCGGCTTACGCCGAGCTCTACTGGGTATACGGATGTTCAATTTACCAAGTAAGGTGGGGCTGTCGATTAAGTTCGATGCAACTTTAAGTAGGTATGTAATGTCGGCTATATTTCGACGGGTCTCAAGTGGGAGAAGATGGAATCTCCTGCACAGGTCCAAATACTTATTTGAGTCGTAGCGAATACCTAATTTGAAGCAAAGAAACTTTAAAAACTTCTTCTGGATATTTTCCAATCTCGTAACATAGCATTTGTAACGAGGATTCCAGACCTGAGATGCATATTCCAAGGTACTCCTAACAAGGGTACAATATAGAATCTTAAAAGTTTTAGCCCGTATAAAATCCCTTGAACAACGAAACAAAAAACCTAGTGATTTAGATGCTCTAGATATGACATTATCAATATGGTTATTAAAAACAAGTTTAGGATCATGTAAGATGCCCAGGTCCCGTACAGCAATCTCGCGTTGCAAGGATTGACCCTTGAGTTGATAGTCGAACGAGAGTGTATTAATCTTACGAGTAAAAGTAACTACCGAGCATTTAGAGGGATTAAGGTCCAGGTGATTGAGTGAGCAGTAATCATCCAGTCTGGATAAGTCACTTTGGAGTGCATCTGCTTCACGCTGCGACGACACAGAAGCAAAAATCTTCATGTCATCTGCGAAGCAAAGCAGCCTTGAAGTGGAAAAACAACTAGTAATATCATTCACGTAAATAACAAAAAGCAACGGGCCAAGCAAAGAACCTTGCGGCACGCCGCCTAGGGACCCTAACCCAGGTAGAGATGTAATTACTCACGACAACAGCCTGAGTACGATTGTCAATATAGGACGAAAACCACCTGAGCAAATCTCCTCTAATGCCGATGCACTCAAGTTTGTATAAAAGACGCTTGTGGTTTATGCGATCAAATGCCTTGCTGTAATCAGTGTAAATGACGTCAACTTGCCGACCGCTATCCATAGATGATGTTAAAAAGTCATTGAAAATAACCAAGTTGGAGACGGTTGATCTAGCTGGCAGAAAACCGTGTTGAGATTCATCAAGGGAATGGCGAACAGCTGCATAAACCTGAGTGTGAATAATTTTATCAAACACTTTTGAAATGATACATAATTTGGAAATCGGTCTATAATTAGTTGCCTCAATTTTCGACCCTTTCTTGTGAACAGGTGTGATAAAAGCTGATTTCCACAGGCTGGGCACTTTACACTCGCGCAACGATTTCTTGAATAATAACGATATCGGCATTGCTAAGGTTTTAGCACAGCCAGTTAAAAATACAGCCGGCAAGTGGTCTGGGCCCGCAGATTTCGCAGGGTCGAGTTTGAGCAGCATGCTACATACAACGTCCTGGTCGATTTCAATTGTACATATATCAGACACTAGGTTGGTTTCAGTAGCATGTGGTTGGCAGTTCAGAGTGTCCGCACTACAAGCGGCACTGCAAGGGTCGGCACACAAGAAAGTGGACTGAAAATAATCAGAAAAAAGATCGCAAATAGCATTACCAGTATTGGCGGAAACGCCATCGTAGTTTAAGTTACAAGGCATTACATTCGAAGACGAGCGCGTTTTAATAAAACCCCAAAAATGCTTAGAATTTTTTTCGATTGCGGATTCAACAGACGAGACATAGGCAAGGTAGCATTTGTCCTCGAGCATTTTCACCCTACTACGCAACAATTTGAAGGACTGGGCGTCGCAAAGGTTATGATATGTCTTGAATTTACGGTAATACTTATACTGTTCTTTTATAGTACGTTTTAAGGCTGGCGAGTACCATTTAGGAAATGAGTCCGATTTACATATTTGGGAAGGCACATATTTGTCTCGGACATTGACGAACACTGAGTAAAAATAATCGACACACTCATCCAATGTTTTTGAAGTGAATTCCCTTACCCAGTCCACCTCTGAGATCTCCTTATTGATAGATTCATAGTCAGCTTTATTAAATAGGTATCTAGTGAAAGTAGCTGGTTTTAAAATATCAATGTTTATTGATTCAACACTTATGAGAAGCGCCCCATGATGCAAGTCGATAGGCACGAGTGGGTCCGCACAGTTAGATACTAATAGAATGTCATCGTTCGATAACACTAAATCGAGGATTCTGCCATAATGATTTAATACACCGTTAAATTGCCTCAAGCCCAAAACATTTAAATCATCTATTAATACGCTCTCGTCAGATGTGTATAACCCCACAGGTACAAAGTAAGACTGTTCAGGTACCCAGCAAATAGCACTCAAGTTGAAATCACCTAAGATTAAATATTTTTCATCAGGTTTCAACATCATAATATCGCTAAGCTTGGAAAGGTAATTAGTTAGCTGCAAAGAAAAAGAATTACCTAGATTTTGTCTACATAAATAAAGTGTACATAAGTAGAGGTTAGTTACTTCATGAGTCCGGGCATTGTTCAAGGAGATCGTAATCCACAGGTCCTCGGCAGAGGATTGATAAGTGGGCTGAGGCGTAACGGCAAGATTTCTATGCGTAGCAACAAGCACCCCGCCTCCCCGTGCCTGACCCGTGAGCGCAGGGTCCCGGTCGCGCCGCCACACTACATAGCGCCCGTCGAACAGCTCAGTGTCCTTGACCCCGTCCACCAACCAAGTTTCCGTAAGAACAATAACATCGTAGCAACTTAAACTCAAGTTACGATAAAATAAGGTTGTTTTCGATCGCAGCCCCCGCACATTTTGGTAATACACCCTACAGCTTACCGTTAGCCATTAAATAAACACGCCATAGCATCAAAAAAGTTCCAGCATAACGAAAAATATATAAGTAGTAATCCGACCAGTGCAAATAAAACCGAACATAAGATAAAACACTTTTTCTTAAATAATATGACAAGACATAATTGCGAAGTCTCATTAGAGTAAGCAAGCGACCGATAAATGAGTGATAACAGAGGTAAGCGACTGACGTGCATAGCGACGGGCAAAGGTGGGTGAAACCGGTCGGACCGGTAGCGGCAGCGGGAGCATCGGCGCGCGGCCACTGCAAGCAATGCAGGTGTTCCAAACATTTCAAACCGTGCACATGTGAAACAGATAAGAATTAGCAAGTTTCGCGAATTAGGCGACAACAGTTTTACATACAAGAATAGCTGAGGCTTATACCATAAAAAACAGTTTAAGTAAGCATTTTTAAATCACTATCCCGACTAATTACAATTTCGCGTTTTTTCCTCGGCGTCTCTTCGAACGTGTATCTTACAAAATTTCACCCAAACAAAGCGATAGTTTTTTTCCTTCGCAATAGTTTTAGTTTTGGTCAGCAGCTGCTTGTATTCAGGGGTCAAATGATCGTTAGCATAAACTCGCAGATTGGAATCCTGAAAGCCGAGGTCCTTGGCCCAGATCTCCTTCTTGGCCCGTGCCGCGGCAACGAAGTCTTCCTTAACGTAGCGGTTCGTGAAATTTATAACTATAACCTTTTCTTTGGGGTTATGAGTAGGAACCCTTGATATATAGTTGATATTTGTTTTGGGAAACCTGTAATCGACCACACCCGCCAGTTTCTCCACAATATCAAAGAGATTTTCCTGCTTCCTGAAAGGGACTCCTTTAACTTCGACATTATTAAGGCGTGACCACTGGTCCCTTGCTGAGAGGTTATCCTTGAGGCGCAATACCTCCGCGCATATAGAGTTGTAGCCCTGCTGCATGTCTGTGAGCGCTGGGATACTGCTTTCCAGTTTAGAGACTCTCGTAAAACACTCATCCAGCTTCGCTGCTGTAAAGTTGCAGGAGCTTTGCACGGCGGCAAGCTCAGTCCTAACTAGCTTCACCTCTTCGATGAGAGCCGGCAATCCAGCTAATTTGTCTTTCATTTCGCGGAGCTCCCTTAGGACGGCATCGAGTTTTGCGTCCTGATCGGGAATCTTCACCACAGGGTTCGAGGAGGACTTTTTGCAAGCAGGGCACTTGAAGGCAGCCTTCCTATCCGCGGACAATTTACGATATGCGGCCTCAGTCATACCTGCACAAATAAAATCCAGGTATTTCGAACACGAGCTACACTTAGCACCGTCAGTAAACGAGATATTACACAGCTCGCAAGTGGGCATGACGAGTAGTGAGTAGGTTCAAGATAACACGCGAAAAAGAGAAAAAGGTTGCTAACCCCTGATGTTCGGGAGAATTATGTAGCAAGCGCAGGGTACGTGTTAACGCGGCGAGTGCTCAGCGCAGACTGAGAATTTATACGAACTCTATGTTGTGTGACCCCGATGGACAAGCTTCAGACTTCGTTTTCAGTCCCGTTGTTAAGGCAAGTCTAGTCATGGTGCGAGGCTTAAGGCTGAACTTCGGGAGAGGGAGGGTTGTCCCACTATTGATTTTCCTTCCGTATCTTGCAAGCGAACCTGCGGGCCGAAAGCCCGGTGTAGTGTGGCTTGCGAGGCCGAAGGTCCGAAGCGTCTCTTCAGAGCGCATTCTACGCCAGCCCACACGGATACTTATTCTCCATTAATTTTCCAAGTGACACGCAGAAGGGCGAGTTTTCACGTTGCACTTCTCAGTGCAGAACCGGCCAGATTGGGATAATAACAGTAACCACGCTGGTATGTCTGTGCAGGCGACAGCGGGCGGCGTGACGTACTACAGTGCGGTGGAGCAGGAGCCCCCCGCCGCGCCCCCGCCCCGCGCGCCGCGCCGCCCCACCGCCGCCATCCCCATCGTGCGCCCCGACAGGTGAGCACTACACGTGACGTACTACAGGTGACACTACACGTGACGTACTACAGTGCGGTGGAGCAGGAGCCCCCCGCCGCGCCCCCGCCCCGCGCCGCCCCACCGCCGCCATCCCCATCGTGCGCCCCGACAGGTGAGCACTACACGTGACGTACTACAGGTGACACTACACGTGACGTACTACAGTGCGGTGGAGCAGGAGCCCCCCGCCGCGCCCCCGCCCCGCGCGCCGCGCCGCCCCACCGCCGCCATCCCCATCGTGCGCCCCGACAGGTGAGCACTACACGTGACGTACTACAGGTGA
Source organism: Epinotia demarniana (assembly GCA_945867215.1). Classification (NCBI taxonomy): domain Eukaryota; kingdom Metazoa; phylum Arthropoda; class Insecta; order Lepidoptera; family Tortricidae; genus Epinotia; species Epinotia demarniana. Next base: position 716,822 of record OX244279.1, on the reverse strand, counting down.
CACTACACGTGACGTACTACAAGTGCGGTGGAGCAGGAGCCCCCCGCCGCGCCCCCGCCCCGCGCGCCGCGCCGCCCCACCGCCGCCATCCCCATCGTGCGCCCCGACAGGTGAGCACTACACGTGACGTACTACAGGTGACACTACACGTGACGTACTACAGTGCGGTGGAGCAGGAGCCCCCCGCCGCGCCCCCGCCCCGCGCGCCGCGCCGCCCCACCGCCGCCATCCCCATCGTGCGCCCCGACAGGTGAGCACTACACGTGACGTACTACAGGTGACACTACACGTGACGTACTACAGTGCGGTGGAGCAGGAGCCCCCCGCCGCGCCCCGGCCCCGCGCGCCGCGCCGCCCCACCGCCGCCATCCCCATCGTGCGCCCCGACAGGTGAGCACTACACGTGACGTACTACAGGTGACACTACACGTGACGTACTACAGTGCGGTGGAGCAGGAGCCCCCCGCCGCGCCCCCGCCCCGCGCGCCGCGCCGCCCCACCGCCGCCATCCCCATCGTGCGCCCCGACAGGTGAGCACTACACGTGACGTACTACAGGTGACACTACACGTGACGTACTACAGTGCGGTGGAGCAGGAGCCCCCCGCCGCCCCCCGCCCCGCGCGCCGCGCCGCCCCACCGCCGCCATCCCCATCGTGCGCCCCGACAGGTGAGCACTACACGTGACGTACTACAGGTGACACTACACGTGACGTACTACAGTGCGGTGGAGCAGGAGCCCCACGCCGCGCCCCCGCCCCGCGCGCCGCGCCGCCCCACCGCCGCCATCCCCATCGTGCGCCCCGACAGGTGAGCACTACACGTGACGTACTACAGGTGACACTACACGTGACGTACTACAGTGCGGTGGAGCAGGAGCCCCCCGCCGCGCCCCCGCCCCGCGTGCCGCGCCGCCCCACCGCCGCCATTCCCATCGTGCGCCCCGACAGGTGAGCACTACACGTGACGTACTACAGGTGACACTACACGTGACGTACTACAGGTGACACTACACGTGACGTACTACAGTGCGGTGGAGCAGGAGCCCCCCGCCGCGCCCCCGCCCCGCGCGCCGCGCCGCCCCACCGCCGCCATCCCCATCGTGCGCCCCGACAGGTGAGCACTACACGTGACGTACTACAGGTGACACTACACGTGACGTACTACAGTGCGGTGGAGGAGGAGCCCCCCGCCGCGCCCCCGCCCCGCGCGCCGCGCCGCTCCACCGCCGCCATCCCCATCGTGCGCCCCGACAGGTGAGCACTACACGTGACGTACTACAGGTGAGCACTACCGTGACGTACTACAGGTGAGCACTACACGTGACGTACTACTGGTGAGCACTACACGTGACGTACTACAGGTGAGCACTACACGTGACGTACTACAGGTGAGCACTACACGTGACGTACTACAGGTGAGCACTACACGTGACGTACTACAGGTGAGCACTACACGTGACGTACTACAGGTGAGCACTACACGTGACGTACTACAGGTGAGCACTACACGTGACGTACTACTGGTGAGCACTACACGTGACGTACTACAGGTGAGCACTACACGTGAGCACTACACGTGACGTACTACTGGTGAGCACTACACGTGACGTACTACAGGTGAGCACTACACGTGAGCACTACACGTGACGTACTACAGGTGAGCACTACACGTGACGTACTACAGGTGAGCACTACACGTGACGTACTACAGGTGAGCACTACACGTGACGTACTACAGGTGAGCACTACACGTGACGTACTACAGGTGAGCACTACACGTGACGTACTACAGGTGAGCACTACACGTGACGTACTACAGGTGAGCACTACACGTGACGTACTACAGGTGAGCACTACACGTGACGTACTACAGGTGAGCACTACACGTGACGTACTACAGGTGAGCACTACACGTGACGTACTACAGGTGAGCACTACAGGTGACGTACTACAGGTGAGCACTACACGTGACGTACTACAGGTGAGCACTACACGTGACGTACTACAGGTGAGCACTACACGTGACGTACTACAGGTGAGCACTACACGTGACGTACTACAGGTGAGCATTACACGTGACGTACTACTGGTGAGCACTACACGTGACGTACTACAGGTGAGCACTACACGTTGCGTACTACTGGTGAGCACTACAAGTGACGTACTACAGGTGAGCACTACACGTGACGTACTACAGGTGAGCACTACACGTGACGTACTACAGGTGAGCACTACACGTGACGTACTACAGGTGAGCACTACACGTGACGTACTACAGGTGAGCACTACACGTGACGTACTACAGGTGAGCACTACACGTGACGTACGACAGGTGAGCACTACACGTGACGTACTACAGGTGAACCGTATAAAATTGTAGTCAAATGGAGACAAAATCAAAGCAAGACGTTAAATAATCACAAAGTTATAATTATAAGTGTCCAAAGTTTTCAGAAGGGGGGTATGCTCCGTCCCTTTTTTGCAAAACGCAACTTCATATGAAACGATGACGCTTGTAGATTGTGACGTCACGAATAGACAGGCAACGTGCCGCGCCCCGTCGTGTTCGGCGCAGCCTCGCGTATTGTGGCGTGACACACTGATTGCGTTGTCTCTCCAACAAGCAATATTAAAACGGTTGTAGCTTCGTAATTCTGTATTTTCGTCACTAGGCATATTTTTTTTGCCGTGTTTCTTTTGGAGTAATAATAATTTTTGAGTCTACAACCCGCATTCGAGGGGACGGTTGAACATTAGTGGACGGACTTTATAGCTGATGTTGATTATTTAGATTATTTTATTCTTTTACTATTACATTCAGCTTGAAGTGCCATTTGTTTCCACTGAACATAAACTATTAAGGCGCCCCAGGTTCATGGTCTTCTCTCCATCTCATTGAGCAGCGTGAGCGAGTGCGTGGTCGGAAGCGCGGATATCATGTTTTTTAATTTTAATTTTCTGGCTGTTCAAATTAATAAAAATGTAATCACTGATTTCCTTCAAACATGATAATGACGATTTTTAGGAGCCATTTTAATATTTTTAGCTTTTGCGCATAATTTGTTACGAATGTTTTAAGTGTATTTTAGACCCTTTTGGACCAATGTTCGTGTTTTTTTTCTATTGAGCGAAAATTGCTTGTCGAATCACTGATGTCCCTGACGAAAATCCTCAAGATTACTATCCGTATTTTTTTGAAACCATATTATTGTATGCATGTATGTATGTAAGCACTTTATTCTACACAATAACAGGTTTAGGAATATACATGTCAGACAATAGATCAAAGTACAAAGGCGAACTTATCCCTATAAGGGATCTCTTCCAGCTAACCTTTGGCCAATTGAGAGGAAGGTAGGTAGAACGAGATAGGCAAACTTATACCGTGTACAAAAACAGAGAAAATAAAAGCAAATCCTTTTAGCCCCATTAGTATTAATTCTAGACAAATAAAAACATGCCAATACATATATAAAATATACAATATAAAATATAATACACACTAACATATGTAACATATGTATCGCAAATCCTACTAATATTATAAATGTGAAAGTTAGGATGTTTGGATATTTGGATGTTTGGATGTTTGGATGTTTGTTACTCAATCACGCTTAAACGGCTGAACCGATTTGAATGAAATTTTGCACGAATGTAGTTTATAGCCTGGTTTAAAATATAGGATAGTTTTTATCTCGAAATCATCCCTCAAAGGGATGAAATCGGGGGTAAAAATATGGTCCAAAAACCTGAGTGATACAAATGCAGGCATGCCATTCTAGGCTTTAAGATTCAGATTCATGATGTTTGTTTTGTTAATTGTTTCTCGCCTAAGTGTTTTTTAATCTCAGAGACATAAAAAAAATTATACAGTTTAAAAATCAACATCTACTAACTAATTGATCGGTACCTACAATTGAGGTGAAATCAAATTGATTTGTTTCTCATAGATTAAATATGTTCAAATTACTACTTACTAATATTATAAATGTGAAAGTGTATGTGTTTGTTTGTTTGTTTGTTTGTCCGTCTTTCAAGGCAAAACGGAGCAACAAATTGAAGTATTTTTGTAAGTGGAGATAGTTGAAGGGATGGAGAGTGACATAGGGTACTTTTTATCTCTTTCTAACCCTCCACTTCCCTAAAATGGGGTGGTAGTTTATATGGAGCTTTCCGCAATTTTCAAGGTAGAAAGCTAAAAATTGGTATGCGGACTATTTGTGACTAACAAAAAAATCGTGCATTTTTTTTTTTAAATCTGCTCCCAACTCTTTAAAAAAGGGGATGAAATTTTAAATTTCTCTGCGCAGTCTTCAAGGCAGGAAGCTAAAAATTGGTACACTGTCTCTCTGTTAACCAACGAAAAATACCTGCCTTATTTTATCTTGGAAATCTTCCCCGAGCCCCTAAAATAGGGGATGGAAATTTGTGTGAGACTCTCGGGAAAATTAGTCCAGGTTCTATGATACAAACGAATAATAAGGTAATTTAATTAAAACAATCTGTCATTTTAGTAAAAATAGCGCACGGGGTGCTATGCTACGTCAGTGCAAACTCTTAGTGTGGGCTGAAAGTACTATGGCGCACAAAAAAGCGGTAGAAGCACTAAATCGAATGCTCCAGGATTTGCGCAACGGTACCGATGTTAAGGGAGGGATGGTGGTTTTATTGGCTGATGATTTCCACGAAACGTTACCAGTCATTCAGAAGTGGACACCTGCAGACGAAATTAAAGCATGTCTCAAGTCGTCCACTCTATGGGCGGTGGCTTTCTTACGGTGGTAAGAAAGTTCAGTTTGACTACAAATACGAGAGTTTAACTATATGATGACACAAATGCTGGCAACTATGCCGAAACACTATTGAAAATAGGAGATGGTCGGTTAGAAACTGATGCCGAGGGCTGTGTGACACTGACGGGAGATTTGTGTCAATTAATTGATTCAGAATTAGTTGCAAGTGTTTACCCAGATTTACAAAACAATATACACCAAAATCAATATTTATGTGAAAGAGCAATTTTAGCACCAAAAAAAAATGTTGTCAAGAAAATAAATTCAGACATATTGAGTAAAGTACCAGGAGATACAACAGAGTATTTATCATTTTACTCTTAAGCTTACTTTCGCTATGACCATTAACAAAGCACAAGGACAAACATTAAAGGTGGCTGGGGTGAACTTAGAATGTTCGCGAGTGTCCTATGCCCAGAATCTTTACATTCTATCCCCAAATGGAAAGACATATAATATCGTCTACAACTTAGCGTATTAAAATAATATTCTGTTCCGAGTTCTCTTCTGTGTTCTAAATCAGGAAAGGGGAACCATGTTACCCCGAATTTAACGCGAGCGAAGCCGCGGGCAAAAGCTAGTATACAATAAATAAATAAATACTATATTCAACCAATTCACAAGTATTATTATATATATAGTATATTATATATATATATATATATTATATATATATTATTTATAGTATTATTATATATTATTATTGTTTCAAAAACTCTGTTCGCTTAATTTCGCTGAACCTACGGCCCCTTAACGATTATCATAGTCATCATGTTTGTTCCAGGCCCGCGAATTCATCTGAAAAGGACAACATAGACAGGATTGTAGAAAACATGTTCGTCCGGAAACCTTGGCCGGGCGCGCAACCCAACTCGGGTAAGTGATAAAGCTGTTCACAGCGATACATAACATATTATCTAGGACGTCTATCGACCAAGGCGAATACGATATATGTTATTGGAAGATTTCTTTACCCGTTTTCTCTACTTTCCATCCACTCGATTTCCATCCTTTATTTTTTGATCCCAATGGGGAAGATGCAATATTTTCAATTTTGTTTTCATTTGAAAGAATCCCATGTAAAATAAGACCACGAAAGCATTTAAAAAATAAAATACTACATACAATTTGTACACTTGACAGGACGAGTGACTTCACCAGACGCTGACTGTTGAATTAAAACACGTTCCGTTTCACATTACTTCAAATCGTAATTATTGTTTGTATTTAATACAAACTAAAGTAAAAACGTTACGTTACAGTAGCTATTATTTTATGCTGTCAACATTTTGGTTACAAATTTTAATATTATAGCTGCATCTTCCCTATTCCCGTTTTTTAATTTTTATGTTCTTTGGTAAAGATTTGTCGCCCAGTAAGCAGAAAATTCGGAACATGTTGGCGGCTCGCGCTAGGAGGAATATGGGCGAAATGGCCGGACACGTGGAGGACTGGACTCTTTGCCGGGGCCGCGGGATTCGGTAGCTTTCTGTTGTATTAGTAGATGGGTAGCCGGGATATACAATGTGTCTCACGACCGCGCATGTGTAGAGGCTCGTGTGTATTGTCTCCGTGTGTAGTGGGCCTCGTGCCCTGCCCGAGGAGTGGGGTGCAGGTGTCTCCCGGGTTCACGCTGAGACTACGTGTAGTGTAGTTAGTTTCCTTCGTCTATTGTTGCCAACGCCATCTATGTGAAGAGTAAGCTTACTACTTGACTTTAAGATATTGTAGTGTAATTCATCCTTACTTGTCTTATTTAGTTAACAACATTCTAACCTCAAAATGTATCTTTTTAGACTATAGCAGCTATTTTATCGTAAAAAAAGCGTTTGCTAGACAAAAAATCGTGAAGTGATGTCCGAAAAGTCGCCTCGGCATGATCTAATTACTCACAAAATTGCTATTCTATTCTATAAAGATGCATTTTGAGGTTAGAATCTTGTTTACCAAATAAGACAAGTAAAGATGAATGCACTATAGGTACTTGAAAAAATATTTAGACTAAAGTGTAAGCGTTGGACTCGACAAATCGTAAAGTAGAGTACATGAAAAGTTACTGGTAGGTACTATTGCGAGTAGTTTAGTTTCATTGATTATATGGGCTCGCACATATAATATGACATTTTATCATCTTGTTCTAATCTTAATTCATAATACGGTATTTGACAAAAGTCAAATCAGTTTCTCTTTATGAAACGTCAAAAACGTTCCGTTAGTGTGGAATTGGAAGGGATTACTTGATTGTGATTCAACAATCAAGCTCGTCCTTACTGTTCGTTTTTGACATTTAAAATACGATATATAAATGAATAATTCATTGTTACCCAGTAGTTTCGTAATGTTTCTCTGTTTTGTTTGTAACAATTTATCTTCACTGTACACATGCCCTATTCGAATAATGTTCGTAAATTTTCGTATTCCAAATTCATAACGAGCTGATCATACTGACAGCTCGGTCTGAAAAAATCTGAATGGTTGATTTATATGCAATTCATTGAATTAATAATAGGAATTCTTATTTGATCAGAGGTAGAATTCATACTGTGCGAGTTTCGCTTAAGCTTGTAGACTTTATAGTTATGATATATTGGTTGCCACTGTAAGTTTTACGAAATATATTTTGCATCCACTCTCGCAATTGCGTTATAATGAAAATGGGATGTGAACCGATCAATTCAAGATCGAATTTGCCCTTGATCGATTTATACACCATTTATGTTACACTCTGTATATATTGTTCGAGGCTTCGATCGAATCGAATTATATTTCATCACCTACAAGCAGTCTGCTCCGTGTCGCGAGCTTTTGAGGACGCAATTTAAGGTAGCATATTGCTGTCGTGTTGCGAATGCAATCCAGTTATATTATGTGATTTATGTGCCTTCGGCTCGTGCAACGAGTATTTGCATTCGCGCATTTTTATATAGAGGAATAGCTTCTGCACGCGACTATGTCTGCGTGGAACTCGTTTATATCGTAGATCCATACAAATTTTAACCCCGCACTCTCTTCCTTAGTTGATGATTTCTGGAGTAAAAATTGCCCTATGGCCTTGCCCGGGACTGTAACATAGTGCATTCATCCTTACTTGTCTTATTAGGTAAACAACATTCTAACCTCCAAATGCATCTTTTTAGGATAGAATAGCAATTTTGTGAGTATTAGATCATGCCGAGACGACTTATCGGACATCACTTCACGATTTTTTTGTCTACCAACGCTTTTTTACGATAAAATAGCTGCTATAGTCTAAAAAGATACATTTTGAGGTTAGAATGTTGTTTACCAAATAAGACAATTAAGGATGAATGCACTATAATTATCTCTATACCAAATTTCAACTAAATCAGTTCAGCACTTTACCTCTGGTGTGTACCTTTAATAATATTTCATCAGCGTCTTTTTGATCGCGGCTGTGACAATGATTTATAAGTTTTGTAGAATCTAGGTATCAAAAAGTTGCGATGAAAAAGACGCTGAGATAATATTAAATAAGTTTATGTCAAAAAAACATTTTAGTTAAAGCTTTTATTGCCGACTGTACTTTTCTGTATACCATCATCAACTACTCATTGAGACGATTCTACCGAACTCAACGAGGTTACGTTGGTTATGTACTTAATTCCCATGGCCACCTCCTGTCTCCATCATCAGATCAGCTCGGTGGTATCATAATATTGAATTGTCATCCTATACCCTAAATTTCAGCTCACTTCTCGTCACAGCCATAATGCTTGCTTCTTGTCATGAATGTTCGTCTGTGAAACATGACATGATGAAACGAATATCTGGTACCGCGTGTGTACACGTGGTTTTAAATTCGATTTAATATTTTAAGTTCATACTTGCATACTAATATCAAAATTTCAGCTCAACCGGCTGAGGTTACTCGGTTCAAAATTCATTTCCAAGATTTGTCCCACACTAACAAACAAACAGACCCCTTATCATGGTCGGCCTTCACGCGATAAGTGACAATAGAGCGTCCGTCTCGTTCTATTGATCGGGGTCAGCCAGTGACGGACGCTCTATCCGATGAGGCCGTCCATGCTACGGGGTCAGGTCAAGTTAAATAAAACCTGTTAAAATGTAATTATGACAAGCGATGATGTTCAATCGTATTTCCAGACTCCTCCTCCAAAGAGCCCGAGACGCGCAGCTCGCAGGAGCCGCCGAGCAAAGAGTCTTCGCAGCCCAACAGTCTTACCTCTAGCTCTATCTCCACCGACTCGAAGCAGGAGAGAGAGAAGGAGCGCGAGCCGGAGGCGAGGGAGGATAGGACACCCGAGGCGAAGGAGGCCAGTCCGGAGAGCACAGCGGACGCCTGACTGCGCGCGCCGCGCCGCGAGTGGTGCCCGGCCTACTATAGTGGGCGGTAAGTTGACTAGCGGCCGTACTGAGCTTATCGATCCATCAATCAATCAATTAATCAACCAATCAATCAATTAGTCATGTTTCTTTGCAAAAATACAGTCTATGGATGTTACCGACTGCACTGTAATGTTGGACGTTGCTAGGTAATGCGACGGGATTCGGGAAATGACTTATCAATTTATTATGACCTAGCTGCGGTTCCACACGGTTAGTGCCCGTTTAAAAAAAAAAACCGGGTTGCACCCCGGGAGTGCCGGCATTGTAACAGTTTTTCGATCAGGTCACGTGTTGCGAATTTTCAATCTTCGAATCTGTCGGTCTCGTGACATGTCGCGAGTTTATCATTTTTCCCCATCACAAAAGTGCACAGCGCCCGCTAAAGAAGTTTTCACTTCAATAAGATATTCTTATGACCCGTTTTCCCGTAGGAATGAATCATTTTCTGCTGTAAAAAGTAGCCTATGTTCATCAGGGATGATGTCGGGTTCTATGGTAAAATATTTTTTCAAATCTGTCCAGTATTTTCGGAGCCTATTCAATACAAACAAACATACTTCCAAATCTTTCCTCTTTATAATATTAGTGTACATTAGTGTAGACTAGCTTCTGCCTGCGACTCGGTCCGCGTGGAACTCGTTTATATCGCAGCTCCATACAAACGTTCACCCCCGTTGGAAATGATTTCAGGGATAAAAACTATATCCTTACACGCGACTCAAACTATCTCTATAACAAATTTCATCTTAAGCATGAGGAGGTGACCGACAGACGTACAAAAAGATCAAAGATTCGCATTTATAAAAATGCTAGCTTCGGCCCGCGACTTCGTCTGCGTGGTCCCGGGATAAAACTATCCTATATTTTAATCCAAGCTATAAACTATCTTTGTGCTAAATTTCATCCAAATCGGTTGAGCCGTTTAAGTGTGATTGAGTAACAAACATGTCATCGTCCAAACAGTACTTACATTTTTTTTTCCTTTGAAAATTTTTATTACAAGAAACAAGTAATAATTAAAAACAAACAAAACAAAACTCATTATCTAGAAAGAAAATTGCCCGCCCTCGCTCGACACACCCCAATGTTGCCCGGGGCATCGTGCCCAAGACGCTCGCCGCGTTTCCCCGTTGGATCGCCAGGCTCAGCCTTTGAATAAAACTATACATTACGCGTATAAAACTATGTAAATATCGTTGCTAAAATTATTTGCGTTTTTAATCCTGGGTGCATACACTTTTCGCAGCCCGGAAATTCTAGATTGCATATTGAATGACGGCACATAATACAATATACGATGTGTATGGATGGAACCATCGCATTATTGTGAAAGTCGAAATGTTTAGTGATGTTTCAGAGTGTCATAATATAAGATAAGATAATGATTTATTAGACAATCAAACACAAACAAATTATACAGACAAGTCATGTTATTAAAGTTCGACGTTCGAAGTTTCATGTGGACCGTCTTTATGGATTAGCATTTGAAGTGTCCAAATTCGTTGAAATATGTCTATAGACTTATCGATAAAAAAAATCTTGCTGTTATTTTGCCCCGATAAGCCAAGAGACAATAGTGACAGTTTCTTGAAAAAAAAAATCCTTTAAATTGGACTCTTATGATGCTCAGATAACCCGTAATGGGTTTAAAAATATAACAAAAAACACGTATTTGTGGATTGAATCCCTATAAAATCATGGTTTTAAAGAGTGACCCAGGAGAGACGTAAGCGCGGCAACGAACAGCAAAATATAGTTGATTGGCCCCTATAGTAAATGAGAACTATGACTAACATTTACACACGCAGTCGGTTCAATGTTAGACAGTATTGGTATTGTAGGTAACATCGTAAGCTCTGTATGGTCTGATATTAGTTTTAGGGATAGAATTTTCAAATTACTTTTTGGCTGTGTTCTCGTCTGAATGGGATGGCGAGTTATCTTTTTATATTGATTTTCGAAATTTGGACACATTCTTTGAGTAGGATGACATTTTGATTGTTTTTTTTTCTAATGGATTGAAATAAGATATCTTTGGGATTTAAGAAATAAACTTATATGGTTATTCACGGAAGCTCGCCACAAAATTTGTAATTAGTAGAACTTGACAGTCGAAAATTTACGTGACTTCAATCTGATGTGTTTTATTGTGTTACTATACCGTACAATCGGTGTTATGCAACAGTCCCATGCAGACAGAATTTTCTAAAATTCGAATTCTATTCAAGTCCTGTATCGAACGTAAATCTAGATGTAATATAGACTCTCTGTGCGGGAATAGCTACCTACACCTGTATTCGTCATCACAAGTGTTCATCCAGTATTGGCAGACCATAGACCTATGATACTCTGGACAGGCTATGGTAATAATAATACCATGTGCGAGCGATCTGGCAGCATACAAATCTCGATAAGTGTGACAGAAAGGGAAATATCATTCGTTGTCCTTCTCATAGTTCCACTTTTTTTATATGCTTCAACTGATTTAGTATGAAGTTGTTGTGTCGTCCAAATTGAGTAGGTTGTTTATGGCAAGTCATCAGCCATTTTAAGATCAGTTCTTAATTTAGCTGCATAGGAGCTTTTCCGTCCCTCTACGTATACGCCTCTACGTATATATATACGTGTAGCCTGTCCTGAGTATTATAGACCTTTGTTTCTGTAAACATTCTAACCCTTTTTCAAGCCGAAAATTGGAAAATGACAATCGAAGTCAGACATGTTTGACATGCAGTATGTGATCAATACAGCACCTCTGGCTGAAAAAAGGTTAAACAGTAGGAAGTTTTTTTATTAAATGGAACAAATTAAATGCAACACTATTCCTTTTAGAAAAGACTGACGAAATCTTTAAATTGTATACTCCATAAAGCACGCTGGGTCTCAGGAGCTACAGTCAGCATCATAATAATATATGATCTTTATTACTTGTAGGACGGACTATATTATAGTCCGTCCTACGTTACAGATCCCGCAGAGGCAACGTGTGCTAGGGTACAGTCAGAATCGTATAGTTATTAGCTGCTAAATAAAATATGTCAAAATAAAAAACCCGTATACCTATATGAGAAGTTGGCTTTCTCACGTCGTCACATGACATGTTCCACGATTAATATGTCCAAGGCACAGTACTGCTGCATTTCGTGGTAGTTTTGGATATGCTGCTACGAAGTGCTGGAATAATCTTCCACCGCCGATATTAAAAAGTAGCACTATCGGAACTTTTAAAGTAAGGTTAAAAAAAATATCTTGGACCCGCAAAGTACTGTTGCCTAGGGCCTTATAGTACTTAGATTTAAAATGATAATAATAATTACTGCCTACCAACACTCGCTCTAACTAACTCTAGAGATTCAAATTAATTTAACTACAATTTTATTTATAAACATATGTATTGAATATTATTTTATTTGTATTTTTATGTATTTATGCCGCCCTTAATACGAGACACGCAGTATGCTGTCCCGCACACCTCACTTGGATCCACAGAATACCAGCGCCGTTGGCACTGCTGTGTCAACGGCATTGCTGAGTAGAGACCTTTTCGGTAGCACATCCCTGTTTGTTAGCTCTTAAGGTGCATTATGTGAATGTATGTGTAATGATGTGTTATCCGAATACATTTCTATTCTATTCTATTCTAAAGTAGCCAAATACAGGGTGGAAAGATCGAATGCCACATGGATGGCAACTACCTTAAATATTGTAAAGGAGACATTCCTTTGTTTTTAAAAATACGGCACGTTATTTTTTGTCACATTTGACCGGTTCGAGTCGCGACTTTTCATAATCCATAAATGCAGAATTTATTGTTTTTAAAAACAAAGGAATGTCTCCTTTACACATAATGTGCTGTTTGCAATATTTAACGTAGTTACCATCCATGTGGCATTCGATCTTTCCGCCCTGTATTTGGCTACTTTAGCAGCTAATAACTATACGATTCTGACTACACCCTAGCACACGTTGCCTCTGCGGGATCTGTAATTTTATTTGCATTAAAACGATTTTAAAGGTGTTTGAGTTTGTTTAAATGGATTATACTGTTTAGAATCATTTAGTCGAGCATACCTCATTATTGTGACGTAACTAGCTGTAGATAAACTACTCAGTGTAGAGATGTACGACTCTATATATTGTTACATTTAGATTAAGGCCATGGTCTCCTGTTTACGTGCGTCTGTTTATATCATGAAGAGATTATGTATGGAGGGGTGTAAAATTACGAAAATATACTCCGACCGCTTATCTCAGTCCTCGCCTGCTACGAGCCCTGCCTTCAAACTCAAACTCAAACTCAAAATTATATTTATTCAAGTAGGCCCAGTAACAAGCACTTTCAAATCGTCAGGTAGAAACATAATCTTAAGCTAATTACTTCGAATAATTTATTAAACATAAAAAGTAACATTTAAATGAAATATTTAAAATTTTATATAAAAAAATACTAGTCTAGAATGTTTCTAGAAAGACAATCTAATGTCAAAAAATAAATAAAACGAGAATAATTAATTAAAAACACAATGTCAAATTTTTCCAAACGGAATAAATAAATTATAAATCCAGTCAAAATTAGTCCCAAGAAGTTTTATCATTCATGTAGTCTTGTGCGCTATAATAAGCTTTAGAAATAAGTTTACGTTTCACATAGTTTTTGAATTTATTAATAGATAACTCAGTTACGTTTCCAGGAAGTTTGTTATAAAACCTTACACAATTACCCATGAATGATTTTTTTATTTTTTGGAGCCGAGTGGTGGGCACCGCGAGCTTATGCTTATTTCTAGTATTAATATTATGTATGTCACAGTTTCTCCTAAAATTGACAATGTTTTTATGTACATACACAATATTTTCATAGATATATTGACAATGCAATGTCATGATATTAATATTTTTAAACTTATCCCTAAGTGAGTCTCTCTGTTTCAATCTCCGCCCGACGCCCGCTCTCCCGTGATACCGTCCGCGCGCAAGCAGGCGAGGATTCGGTGAAGCGGTCAGACTATAACTCCTCTAATTTCAAAAATTCCGTCAGTATAGTCTGGACGTTTAGGTATTTAAAAGAATGTAAACAAATACAAAAGGTTGCTATTGACAGCAATCTTATTGGCTGAATGACCAAGTCACGTGGTTTTTTGTTTACATTCTTTTAAATACCTAAACGTCCAGACTATAGTTTATAGAATGGACGTTCGGGGTTCGGAAAACTATTTGTCATATAAATGTTAGCTCTGTCCTTTTCTTTCATATGACTTAAAAAGATGGTGATAATTTCAGCTGACGGATAACTTTATATAGATATTGAAAAATCGGCCCTTACAACAATAAGTTTCCAGTTAAGATCATAAATAGTCAAATTTTAAAAGAAACTTTTCGTCCATAGAACACAGAAAAACAATAGAAGTAAATGAATCCGAGAGCGGAATGTAAATATGTTATAAATATTATAATAAATAAGGAAGCACTCATACCACGTCTTCTCAGCGCGCCCGCTACTCATCTATCAACGACTATCGATCATAGATCGATCGATTTTGACTTTTTCATGAAATGATCACTTGACGTACTTTCAAGTCCGATACGTTGTACAGTCGGTATCAGATCAGCCAAAGTAGCCAAATCCAGTTGAACACATCTCTGTTATTATCGGTGTACGGACGTGTTTGGATATATTTGACCGCTTCGGTTGCTACTGTTACAGGGGCACGGACCCTCATTATAGGACGTGCAATTCGGTTTTATAGCCGACTTCAAAAAAGGAAGGTTCTCGATTAATCGAAATCTTTTATTTTTTATCTACGAGTATGTTCTCCGATTACTTGAAGATGCCTGGATCAATTCGAAAATAGTATATTTCGATGCTAGTGCAGAAAGTAGGTGCGTAACGATGCATATAATTTTTTTTGAAATAATATTAGTCGCAATAACGCTCATTTGATATAATTATTGAGTGATATAACAACACTAAATATATTAACATATGATATAATTATCATTTTATATAACGATCATTTGATATAATAATATTTAGTATAACATACTTTAAATATAATCCATGTTTCCCATAATGAACAAATGATATAATGCTTATTTATTCTAATGCACAGTTCGCATAATATTTTTGGCAGACTCTAAGGCAGGTCGGTGTAGGTACGACGACGAGCGAAGCGAGGAGGAGTGTTAGGTTGAACTGCGACCCTATAGCGCGCGAGCCGAGCGAGCGCAGCGAGCGTGCCGCGGCAGCGGCCGGCGAAGCGCCAGAACCCAACTTTTTTACTACCTAATATATGCTTACATAGTACAATTTGCAAGCCGTTATGTTTGCCACATTTTCTTTTGGATGTCGTATGATTTTTATACCAGTACTTCTATTAGGTTATGTAGAAGTAGGTTTGGTACGCGAAACGAACTGCAAGAGAATAGTAGGTTAAGCTGGGTAAATTAAACTCAAATGACACACAAAAAACTATTATATTTTAATACTTACTATACTGAACGTAGACAGATAATATTAATTTTAATAATGAAACTACCCACCTAAATAACGTTTTACTACATCGTGGCACTTTGGAGTAATGGCGTGTTTGCTATTAATTATGTTCGTTAAGGCGTTATTAATCTTACTAATAATAAAAACGAAATATTATTCTTCTTGATAGTTATGATATATAATTTGTATATAACATGAGCATTATACCATATAATGATTATACAAAATAAGTGTTATATCCGATGATCGTTATACAAAATAAACATATATATTTTGAGATTATAACAAATGTTTATTATATACAATGAGTGATTATATCCCTTGAAAATATATCAAATGTTGTTATAGCGAATGAAATTATATTATTTATTTTTATACCCATCATTACACACCCGCGGAAAGTATGTCATTACATCACGAGTACCGAGATATTATAGATACTCGGGACGAGTGAAGAATGACATTTCACAAATTAATTCTGTTACATCATTGTAATAGTTCTATCTTATTCATTTTTATTGTCATAATAGTTACAACAATTTGTACAATTATTGAGTGGGAAAATTGAAAAGCCGAAAACCCAACTTTCTGCACGCTAAACAGCTGCGTAAAGTAGACTGTATTAATTAGTACATTACGTAACTAGGGTGAGGTGAGGGGCATAAATATGCGCTCTGGGCCTTTACGAATTACCGCCCGTGTCGAGTACAAAATTTTACGTCTTCAACCTGGCCGCAATGCGAGTTTTCCCGTACGCACAGCGTGCAGTAAAACTCGCATTATGGCCAGGTGTGACGTAAAAATATATTTTTGTTTGAAAGGGTATCGTCTCAAGTCGTAACATGGTCGTCTTGTCAGGATCTCTGATGATGGAATACTGGTGAAATCGAGGGAACTCTTCAAATAATGCGAAGTACTGAATTGAAGTTGGTTAAAACTTTGTTTTTAATGTAAATTTTACTATGCTTATGGAAAAAAGTTCAGTTGAAATCCGGTGTTATACATTCGAAAACCGGATTGCACTACCTACAAATATATCAATTATGAATAAGTGTAAAGTATGTTTTAATATAGATTGTTATGCGATTGTGAAAGTTTTTTTTTTTCGCAAATAAACTTCCACGTGTAAGGTAAGTGTACATAAAAGTATAACCGATGTTGTTTATGACTAGTCCTTTTTTTAAACGAGGCAGCCCCCTGGGACGTTTATTTTAATAAGGCAGTTATATTAGCGACTGGCAATAATTAGTAATATTGTCCTTGGGTTAGTCTCAGAATGATATTTTCAATAAAAATGAGAAAATTGAAAAAAAAGCTTTTGTAAACTAAGCTGATTATTTATTATAATAAATCTTCTAAAACTCAAGTTTGTTTTATTTTGGGACAATTTGTTGGTAGGAAAAAACACAAATATACCATAATCACATACATTTATCACAATGTTTTATCTTCAGATAGCTGAGATCTTTCTGCGTCTCTGATAAATTATGTACAATATTATAAATCAATGCTTTACACTACTATACAATCTTATATACTAGCTATTTATACAATATGTTAACCTTTTGACCACTATGCTTTCTCGTAGGTAGCTGGACCATGGGGAAAGGTGGTACCGCGTGGTACAGTTGGGCCATTGGTAGACGTCCCTGTAGTAGTCAGCGTCATATAGTTGTAGCAACCAGAGTAGGTACCCAAATATTTCGTAACACACCCTTGTTCTTACAGTAATAAAGACGTGCCGACATATTTGGCTACCTGGGCTGCTACTTACTATATGACGCTGACTGTATAAGTTGAACATAGCGGGTCGGGTGCAAGTCGGGTGGTCCAAGAACCGCCGATTATTGCTAGTAGCGTGTTGTGGCCTCGGCACGGGAACGATGCCACAAACGCTGTCAAGGTCACCTTCTGGCCTCGGCCACCACCACGAGAGGCGGCGGTGCAGATACGTGCGAGCGAGAGACAGGAGAGTGGCGTCTCGCTTCCACGTATAGCGTGCTTTCAATTGACACCCAAAATGTGTTAAGTCCCACCTTCGTACCTGACGAATGGCGTCTAAAAGGTTAATTACAAATATATTAAAAACGACAAACATACGATAACAATTATGTACACAAATTACTATGGCAACACGAAAATGAACAATAAGTTTATATTTTTTTGGAACTTCGAGGAAATATCATCTTATTACGCTATTGGGAGGGTTAGGCTACGGAGCGATCAAAGACGTAAACATTACTTAATTAAATACATACATATGTACCTATGTATGTATGTAAATAGATGGATAAAGGCGTGCATCTAATGCACGCCTTTATTCCCAAAAGTGGGAGGCAGAGCAGATGAAACTTTGTACACCAGAGCCAATTTTAGCATAAATGAGGGTATAAAAGATCGACAAAATGTGATATTGCAGTGATAGGTTGCCAGCCCATCGCCCATTGCCCACACTCCAACCCTGCTCCCTTAAGCTTCGTTCACACAGCATTTTCCTGCACGTTTTTATGCAGTATACATCCAGTCCGTCAGTTCATTCGGTTTGACGAAAAACGTGCAGGACAATGCCGTGTGAACCTAGTCTTAGGCTTCGTTCACACGGCATTGTCCTGCACGTTTTTAAGCAGTATAAGTCTTAACGTATACATAGTGGCACATACAACATGTTGTTTATATGTTTAAACGAATACTCACCGGACTTGTCAAGTAAACCGAATACGTGCAGAAAACGTGCAGGAAAATGCCGTGTGAACCCAGCCTTAGTCGACTTTTACGACACCCACGGGAATAAAGGGGGTGGCGAAATTCTAAACCTGCACACGGGGGGATCCATCTGTTTGTACTAACATCACAATTCCAAAGACTCAAACATGATTAATCTCCACCACATCCTCGCCTTTTTTTCTCTTCTTCCCTTCCAAGTCCGCATAAATGTCCTCCAAGCTCCTCATTTTGGTCTCGGGCACGCACCAGATGAGGTAAAACACGTTGGCCAGGCAGATGAAACTGAATATCCAGAATGTGGAATGGTACCCGATCCACCCGTTCAGGGGCGTGAATAACTTGAGCAGAGCGAAGTCCGTGCCGAGGGATATGGCCATGATGAGCGTCGCCACGGTTCCGCGGAGCTGTGGACACGTACGTTAAGTTTGGTGGTATATACTTAGGCAGCGTCATATAGAGTAGCAGCCAAGGTAGCCAAATATTTCGGTACACGTGTTTATTACTGTAAGAATAAGGGTGTGTCACGAACTATTTGGCTACTCTGGCTGCTGCTAATTATATGACGCTGACTGCACAGTTCCCGGCAAACAACTTGAACCTGCGGGACGGAGTGGGGGGGCAGCTCGCACGTACAATTCGCCTTTGCGCAGGCAAGGTCTTTTGTTCAAGTTGTTTTTTGGGAATTGTATCTGCCTTAGTTACAGGCACCAGCATTAATAATATACCATTTATTTCAGGCATCTACTTAAGGCCCGTAGTAACAAATACCTTAAATACTAACATATGTACATTTTATGCGGTCGTGGCTGTCGCTCCCGTATCGGCCTTAAGAGGTCATAGCCTCGCCTCGAGCGGTTAGGTATTCTTTAAATGGCTGACTACATCAACTCCGTAGTTAGTACATTTACGAGGCGAGGCGGTGAGGGTCGGGCGCCGGGTGGCTCTAATGAGCTACCTTTACAAGCCACGTACGTAAGTGCCGCTCCTCTAATGTGGACGCTGTTTAAATTATCTTCATAGATGTATAAGGCCAATGTTGATGATACAATACAAAATTAAATTAAAAACTAATTATTTAGGACACGAAACACATCAGACCCCATATCATGGTGGGCCTTATCACACGATAAGTGACAAGATAGAGCGTCCGTCTTTGGCTGACACCGTTCGATAAAACGAGATGACGCTCCTATCTTGTCACTTACCGCGTGATAAGGCCGACCATGATACGGGGTCAGGAATAGGGTCGTGTCAGATGTTTATACGCGGTTTCTTGTTGATATACCTATTAATATTGGTGACTGTACATACGTAGGTACTCGTTCGGGAAAATAGTACCTAGATTGTATGACAAGAGTCTAAAGTAAGCCATATTACCACGAGATGGATACCTATTTAGGTTGCGGGAGTCCACTGGATGCGGGTGGCGCAGGACCGGTCACTTTGGCAGTCTTTGGGGGAGGCCTATGTCCAGCAGTGGACGTTTTTCGGCTGATATGATGGTGATGATGATGGATATTTACTCGAACAAAGTGGGGGGAAATAGTTCGAGGGGTAATATGGCTTTTAGACCAGAGTTATACACTACTTTTCACCTCGAATGCGAGAAAATAGTAAAAACAAAGATTATCCGTCCACAATCGATAAGTATACCAAGGCGAAAAGATTGTTCAATTTGGCGCCATTCTTTTTAATAAACTGCTTTGACACAGATACCATACACGACAGAACCATGGTTAGGTTAAAGTGCAGCTTTTTCTGGAAAAGTGGAAGCTCACCTGAAAGCTGAACATCTCGGTCATGATGACGAAGGGCAGGGGCTGCAGGCCGGCCGCGTCGGAGAAGATGCACACGCAGAGCGCGGCGACGGGCGCCCAGCCCGCCGGCGCCGCGCCCGCGCCCGCGCCCTGCAGGTAGAACCACGCGCCCAGCAGGCTCATGCTCACGCCCGCGGACACGCTCGTCACCCCTAGCAGCGGCTGCAACGACAACAAGGAAATAACCACTACTTACTAAACTTGAAAAACCCCCTACATTTTCATTTCGAACTCCAATGAGATATTGTGTCCATGATGTCATGAAACATGGCTAAGAACACTCTGGATAAAATTATCTATAACACATATGTAAACATGTTATGTCTTACCTAATATATAAGCGTGAACAGTAGGTATATAAACCTTTCGTGGCACGAGTCTCCGATTGATTTCTGCACGTGGTGCAGAGGTTAACTGATAGCGAGCTGAGGGCCAATGCGTCATCTAGTCTCGTGAGTTACAACTTTGCGCGCGTTCACAAAACGCGATAGTCACAATGATAACTATTTAGTAGGCGGTCATAACAACCTGGCAACCGTACTGTCTTTTCGAAGATCTCGCGGTTCTAAACAACTAATTGGCCATACGATAAAATGAAACAAATAAACAGAATATGTTGGCACCACGACCTCGTTTCAACTTCCGTGTAATATAGCTATCGCAAATTACCTACTAGCAGGGACCGGAAAAACCTTTCATTTGATTACAGGGTAACCCTATCAAATGATTACCCAAACGATATGGTTTCCCTATCAATTGTGTCAGCCTATCGTTATGGATACCGTTTTGAATAGGGTAACCGTTTCCAAAGCGGTTACCAAGTCGAATAGGGTGAATATTTACCGGTTACCATTAAATAGTCTTACCTTTTCACGTCTTGATTTGATGGTTGGTTGTCAGTATTGTCAATGAACAGTCAAGAGAGTCAGTTCTCTCTTCGTTGATTATTCACGTACATAACGTCAGCGTTACCTATACAATATAGTCGTATCAATATCTCGTATAATGGAAACGTATGCCACATATCTCAACAGATTCTAGTGAAATTTTGTGAAAGAGTTCGATATTTATTTCGTGATGATTCGTTTGCGCGTGGATTACCTAATAATAGACCCTAAAATGCAAGAATAAGCTTTATATGAAGCGTGCAGAGATTAAAATTGTTTGATTGTATCCGAAAAACACTTGATAGGGTAACCTAATGAAGGGATTTTAATGTTGGTAAGCGCTTACCTGAATTAACTATCAATTTGGTTACACTATCGTTTCGGTAAGTCGATCGATATGCTTACCGAATTGATAGGGTTTTGAAAAACAATTCTATCAAATACCCGATCCAAAACCCTTTAATGGTAACCGGTTCCGGTCCCTGCCTACTAGATAATAAAGTTAAGTCACAAGATTGCCCGCACATAAAAGGCCGTCAAAAACTCGCGTTCCGTCCAAGATATCGTCGCCATCAAAATCCATATCCATACTTCCGTCATCAACATATCAGCCGAAAGTCGTCCACTGCTTTACATAGCCCTCCCCAAAGGAGTGCCAAAGCGACCGGTTCTGCACCACCCGAACTACTAACGCAGTACTACTATTATACCTACTACCACACTATACTACTTCCGTACTAATAAATGCGAAAGTGTGTCTTTCTGTCTGCCTGTCTGTGTGTCTGTCTGTTACGTCTTCATCTTCATACTTAAATTGCTGAACTGTTTGGGTTAAGTTTGGTATAGAGATAGTTTGCGATCCGGGGAAAGACATAGGATAGTTTTTATCCCGGAAATCATCCGCTAAGGGGGTGAAAGTTTGTATGGAGCTACGATATTAACGAGTCCCAACGCGGACGGACTCGCGGGAAAAGCTAGTAGGTACCTAATGACGACGAAGTTTTCTGAAAAATATCAGAATAAGTTTTTTTCTCGTAGTCTCGGTTCAGGGCTGTTATTCGCTACGCGCTAATGCGGCTCACCCCGCCGGTCACCCGTCACGAAACTAGACCTCTACCTACGCTTAGTTACTACGCATCGCGGTGTCAAGATATATTTGTGGGTGAGCGTTTGAGGTGAACTTAAAACAAGTTACAGGATAGGGGGGCAGTTGTGATAACTGTGATGAGTATCACCTTGTTCTCCCAGGTTGTTTATCTAAGTAAACATGTTTATTAGAAACATCGAGGACGATTACTCATGTTCCAATTCCTGCTCTCTGTGCCTTGTATTCAGTTAGTCAAAGTACTGCCCCACGCGTATAACTGCTGTATTATTCCTTTCCTACCTACATATTACCTAGATACTTAAAACTGGCGAGCCCGTCTTTAAAAAAAATTCTCGAGAAATTTAATTCACAGATCGACAATCTATATACTTACTAGCTTCCGGCGTGAACCCAGGATAAAAACTATCCTATATTTTCATCCAGGATTTAAACTATCTTCTTGCAAAATTTCATTCAAATCAGTTGTCGTTTGCGTCCAAACATTACATTCAAACTTTCGTATTTATTATATGAGTAGGATTGAGGTTGCTCACAAATTTTCACGTTTTCATCGGTTCAGCCGGACATCTAGACATCCGGACATACGAAAGAAATTTAGTCCAAGCTAAAACGGAGAACTACGTTAACTTAGAACCTGGAGTAAGTCTTACAGTTGTTACATTACAACCCTTCATGACTAAGTACAGTTAGAGGTTACTAATATACGTATACGTACATAAATAAGGGCATACATATCTGTACACGCCTTTATGACATTGACGATAGAGTCCTGTAGGACAGATATAGATATGTCCTTAGATATGTACGTAATAAGTATATTATTACAGTCAGCATCATATGCTTAGTTAGGTAGTAGGTAGCAGCCAGAGTTGCCAAATGTTTCGTAACACCCTTATTCTTACAGTAATAAAGACGTGTACTAAAATATTTGACTATCTTGGCTGCTACCAACTACTTATATGACGCTGAAGCTGACTATACCCCTGACTGTACCAACAATAGCCGAGTTATCCAGAGGGGCTACCGCGAAGTGAAAACGAACTTCGTTCGAGTATCTCCCTCTCTGTTGCTCGAACAAGCAAGTGCAACAGATACGGAGATATACGAACAAAGTTCGTTTTCGCACACACTATTTGCTACGGAGTCGTGATCCACACTCACTGTCGGATTTTCACCGTAACTGTTTACTAATTGGTGCATATTAACGTACGCCATATTCCACCATTCCTTCAAGCAGTTCATGAATGGGATCGTAATTGTGGATAATCAAACACTAAGGACGCCTGGTGATGTACAATCGAGTTTATTTTATAGTCTACTAGCTTCTGTCGGCGACTCATCCAATCAATCTTTCACCCCCCATTTAACCCCCTTAGGGGATGATTTCTGAGATAAAAACTATTGTCCTTCCCCGGGACTCGAATTATCTCTCTACCAACTTCTAAATCGGTTCAGCCGTTTAAGCGTGAAGAGTCAACAGACAGACAGATAGACTTTCGCACGTATAATATGGAATAGCTTCCGCCCGCCACTTCGTTTGAGAAAAACTTGTCAAATCGGTGGACCCGTTTAAGGCACTGGTCCCACCGCCGGCGAGTAGCGAGTACTCTCATAGTAATGCTTACTCGCTTGGGCGAGAAGCACGTAGTAACACTGGCTTACTCGCCGGCTGTGCCCAGCGTGATTATAGGTGTCATAGGCAAGAGTGTCATACCTTCCTCCCCGCTCGATCGACGAGCTGGCACGCCACGAACGAGCCCAGGATCTGCACAGCCGCCAGCAGGATGGACTGCTTGTTCGGAGACAGGGCTATGCTGGTGCTCTCATCCTTCCTGGCCGCCGCGAAGATGTGGCTCGCGTACACCAGCACGGCTATGCATCCGCAGAACTCGCGGGTGAGGTTCACGATCAGCGCCACCCAGAACGCTTTCATGGCGGTCTTGTCGGCGACTGTAATACAATGGGTGAGTTTTGGAGTGTGTTTGACGTATTAGTAGGGCTGTTATTCGCTAGGCTCTAATGCAGCTCACCCCGCCGGTCACCCGTCACGAAACTAGATCTCTGCCTATACGCTTAGTTACAACGCATCGCGGTGTTAAGGAATTTTTGTTGCCTACTGGCAACAAACTAGTCGCCCCGGCCGGTATGATATGGGCGGTTTACTCGTACGCTTTGGTTAGTGATAGGTGCAAGTTCATACATTTGCAGCAGATGCGAGTTGGATGCGAGTAGCTTATGTATGGACTAACTAACGTGTAATTAGGCCTTCAGCGCTGCTACGGCACGCATGCCTTCTATCACAGCGTTTTGTATGCCATGGGATGGCCATACGTTTAATTTCGTTCGGCATACAATACAACAATACAAAAGGGCTCTGGAAAGTAATTAAAAACATTGCCGAATTTCCAAATATTAAGACAAAAGCTACGGAACTAACAAAAATAAAGCCAACGCCCTTAGAGTCGATAAATTATTGCAATAACCACTTTGCCAACACAGGGACACGTCTAGCCAGTAACTTACTCTCACAAATGAACAGGACAGAGCTTACTCTCCCATCGACTCTCGACAAAACTGCCTCATTGCCACACACTTTCTTTTTGCGCCCAACTGACGAACGCGAAGTGGCCAAACTTATTAGTGGGCTGCGAAATGATAGTGCCCCTGGTCCTGACAACCTAAAACCTTCACTCCTTAAAGCTATTAAAGCTGCTATAATTAGTCCGTTAACTTATATATTCAACCTAAGTCTCACAACTGGAATAGTTCCTTCCATGTGGAAGAAAGCAGTGGTTATTCCTATCCACAAGAGCGGCCAAAGAAATGCACCTGAAAACTATAGACCAATATCTCTTCTGCCTATCTTTTCAAACTTGCTTGAGAAAATTGTTAATAGTCGCCTAGTTAACTACTTGGATCGCTTTACCCTGCTAGGAGATTCTCAATACGGTTTCAGACGCGGTAAGTCGACGGAAGATGCAGTCGGAAGCTTGACCAGGAAAGTCACTTCTGCACTAGACTGCGGCCAGAAGTGTGTGGGAGTGTTTCTTGATCTAGCAAAAGCATTCGACACCGTGTCAGTGCCCATACTACTGCGAAAGCTAGAACATTATGGAATAAGGGGACTTCCGCTGCAGTGGTTTCAGAGTTACCTTACTGGCAGGTATCAGAGATTGCGGGTGGATGAGTACTTGAGCGAAGAAACGCCAACTGTTTTCGGTGTACCGCAAGGGAGTATTCTAGGCCCAACACTGTTTATCCTTTATATAAATGACATCTCATCCGTCACTCCGGCTCAGGGCGACCTCATATGCTATGCAGATGATACAGTAGCTATTTTCTACGGAAAATCCTGGATCGATACTCTGCAAAAAGCTGAAGTGTGTATGTCTAATATGAAACGCTGGTTAGACAATAACCTTCTCTCTCTGAACTTAAAAAAAACCAAATATATTTGTTTTCACAAAACCAAAGCCTCTGAGCCAAGGCAAATTACTGCGCTTCATGTCAAGTGTGCTGCTGTTCTATCATCGAATGACCCCTGCAATTCGATCAGTCGAACGGACTGCATTCGGTATTTGGGTGTTGACGTTGATCAGCACTTCTCATTTAAGCAACACATAGGCTCACTTTCACAGCGAGTAAGAAAAATGATGTATGTTATGCGCCTACTTCGGGGCTCCGCTGATAACAGAGTCCTGCGTCAAGTCTACACTGCCTTATGTCAGTCTATACTAGGGTATTGTATATCGGTATGGGGCGGAGCTGGTACCACCACGATGCTCGGGTTAGAAAGGGCGCAAAGAGCAGTTCTCAAGGTTATGTACAAGAAGCCCTACCAATATCCTACAGACCGACTTTTTGCCGGGACCCAATTACTCTCAGTTCGACAGTTATTTGTCTGTAGGGTCGCCATGATGATGCATAAACTTTGTCTCAACTCCCCCACATACGCAGCATTGCTATGCAAAAGGGTTTTTCGCGTTCCACAAACTTTGACCAAAACGTCTTACTCGCGACGTTTCCCACAATTTCTACATCCATTCATTTACAACCAAATATTAAAAGCTTTCAACATTCAAACCTCGTCTCTGAAAGAACTGCTGTACACCCTTAAGAAATGGTTAATCTCTCTTTCCTACAGGGCCACCGAAGACATACTAAAACCCTTGCAATAACGCACCTCATACACAGGATCCACTCTTACACACACACACGCTCACACATACACCAAAATACACATACACTCATACACAAACCCGGAGCATATATGTACAAATAAGTTAAATATAGTTCTTTGCGTTTAAGAATCTTTGATTTAGGTAGCATATATTATATTAATTCGTGCCTCTATAACTATTAGATCTGTATCCTGCGCATCTTGTTGATAAATCTTATGTTTAATTCCCCAAAGTCCTCACGACACAGGCTCGACCTAGTGTAAGGGCTATTGTTTGCTCTAAGAAGCTGTTGTATACATTCTATAGTTAATTTTAATTTAATTTAATTACTAAGGTTTCATGTATTGTCAATTTGGAAAATAAACATATTTGTTTTGTTTGCATATCTAAACAGGGGATTTGTTAACAGATAACCTTGAGTACGTAGTACTACTTATTATTTGTTCTGTGGTATTGCTAGACCAGTGTGTTTCAAACTGCGGGTCGCGACCCACAGAGGCGTCGCTGATACTCGTATTTTTAATATTGAAGTACTGTAAGTATTTTGATCTACATAGGGTGGGAGGTCGCGAAATATATTTACTGTAGATACTAATGGGGCCGCGGCATGAAAAAGATTGACAAACACTGAACTAGAATATAGACTAGATTGCGAATCGCCTTGGTTCGGGCGTACTTGTAAGACGATTTTGATAACCCTGAGGATACCCCACGCTAGCTACTCTTAGCCATGCCTGCGCGCGGGAAACTAAACTAAACCCACATTTGATTAGCCTTGTGAAGGGCGGGGAAACAGAGGAAACAAAAAGTCATAAAATTATCTGCGTTTTATGCGAGTTTCAAAAGACGGCCCATTGAGCACAGGGGTAATATCGAGCGACAGGACGCGCGAGCTTTCAGGCGACTATAACA
Source organism: Epinotia demarniana (assembly GCA_945867215.1). Classification (NCBI taxonomy): domain Eukaryota; kingdom Metazoa; phylum Arthropoda; class Insecta; order Lepidoptera; family Tortricidae; genus Epinotia; species Epinotia demarniana. Next base: position 689,535 of record OX244279.1, on the reverse strand, counting down.
TTTCCCCATTCCCGCTTGAGTCACCTGACGACTCGCGCGACATTACGGCTCAGCTGTACAAACGTGACCTAGAACAGAATGCTGTGCAGCTGCTAAATGATTTGGAACGATCATGAAACTGAACAACTTTGGTGCGCACATAAACCTTTGATGTTGAACGGAAATCAATCGCAACAAATTCATAAAGTCAATTGGAAAGACCTCCCGGGTGCCGCGACCAATCGGGGACCACGCTTCAGCGACGCACATTACTTCCAATTTACTTCATTAATTCATTTGCATGAATTTGTATGGTGTCAAACGTCAATTGAACGATGGACCTGTGAACTGATCTCCTGGGCTCGTTTTACTATTGTTTGACCTTGATTCGTTTATTGATGTTATTGGGATTCCGGGATGGAAGTTACGAGAAAAATGTATCGCTCGATGAATAAATTAACGTCCATTTAGGATGGCTTGGCATCTTAACACTCTAACGGAAGGCGTGGGTAGACTCAGGGTGATTTTTCCAAGCTTTTATTTAGTTTCACCTGTCCCGATCCCGATGTTTGTCATAAAATCTTGCAAGTTAAATTTGACCCACTCCCGGTGACCGATTGAGCTGAAATTCTGGGTAAGTATAGTTTCGATGACAATTCAATATTGTGGTACCATCGAGCTGATCTGATGATGGAGACAGAATGTGGCCATGGGAATTCATTAGGTAGGTACTTAACCGACGTAACCCCATTGAGTTTTGGCTCGTTAGAATCGTCTCAGTGAGCAGTTGATGACGGTATATACAGAAAAGTACAGTCGGCAATAAACCCGTAACGAGGACTCAATGTAACGTTTGGTGGTGCAAGGGAAAGTCGAGGGCAAACGATCTCGTGGGCGCTATTCTATTATCTTCTATCTATTCTAAAGAAAGCAATAGAATATGTCTTGTTAGAGAGAGAAAACGCTAAGGATTTATGATATCACGATCCTCGAGCGTCAAGGTAAATTACAATAGCTTCATATGTAATTTACGTTATTGACGCTCGCAAACCGCAACTTGTTTTGCGGAAAAGGGACAGAACATGCCCCTCTTAAAACTTTGGACACTTATAACTTTGTGGTTATGCAACCTCTTGAGTGACTCTTTTTTCTGCATTTGACTACATTTTTAATCCTTTTTCGAGAAAATACAACATTATTGATTATTTTATTTAGTGTCTAGCTACAACACTCTTATTTAGGCCACAGAATAGTATAATTTTAGGTACAGTCGAGTTCTCCAATATCTATACAGACAATCTTTCATAAATATCTACACAATGTGTGTTATGCCAGTAACAATAAAGTCTCTGTATAGATATTTCCCAAGGGTTGTCTGTGTCGATATTGACTTTACATATAAAGTGACGCTCTAAGGTAAAATATACAACGGTGCTTACGTCACGTATCAACGCAATAGGGGAGTAGAAACTTAATAAAATAATCAATTTTGTCGTCTCGAAATAGTATTTTATGCAACTGTTGTATAAGTAGGGTCTTAAAACGCGAGTGTCGTGAGTTGCGATGCGAGCCTTGGCGAGCATCGCAATTAAACGTGTGGATAATATGGAAATATCCTATTGACTGGCGATTGGAATGTAAGTTTTCTGGAAAAGATCAATCGCAAAATAGCTTTAACAGATATAATGTCACCTTTAAACATAAGAAATGTTATACATTTTCCTACATGAATCGATGGAAAAAGCGAGACCTCACTAGATTTTATAGCTACAAATATACTGGACGAAAATATACAAGTAGAACCGTTAGTTGAAGGAGTATCAGATCATGATGCCCAAATAATAAAAATTGTGCATAACAATGAACAAATACGTACATCCTACAACATTAAAAATAGAAAATATCTCATAAGGAAAACCTAAACAAAGCAATGCTATTATATGACTGGACTACATGAATGAACTTGATGAATGAAACACCTTTTAAACATTTTTTAATAGATATTCAATGAATATGGACCTATATGTCCCTAATAAGATTAAGAAAAAATCCAACATACCCTGGATTAATACCGTAATAATTAAACTTCAAGAGGATCTTAAGGATATATACCAGCTTAGACGACAATATCCAGAAATTCAAATGGATCAGTGCATTAGCGAAAAAATACGGAACAGAAATAATTTGCTTGTTACATCAAAACAAAATTATATAGAAAAAAGACTCCAGGTTGCGGCTAATCCTAAAAAAGAGATATGGCAGGTAATCAAAGAAGAAACGAATAAAACTAACAAGATGTCACAATGGTTTCTCGAAGATCCCATAACCTCAGAACCAATTCGATCAATTGAACTGTCAGACTATATTAACTCACATTTCATCAAAATAAGTAAAAACATATTGAACATTAGATCAATCGATAGAGCAAAAGCGTTAGAAAATGTATCAGCACCTACACATATAAACGAATGCAATTTCTGTCCCACATCCCCTAAAGCATTAAGAGAAACCATCAAGACAAAAATATCGAAGTCTAGGACGAAAGACATATATGACATAACAGGTCAATTGCTGAACCACTTAGCCCAATCTGATGAATTAATTAACTTAATGTGCATCGGCATCGTGATCAACACAGCCTACAGAAAAGGAAGATCAACTACTTCGGCTGCATCTCAGCTTATAAATGAAGTCATACGAAAATTAGACAATAGACTAAAAGTAGCGGCGATTTTTCTAGATCTGTCTAAAGCATTCGACAGCATAGATCATCAACTTTTACTAGACAAGGTTAAAATGTACGGCATTAAAGGAGAAGAGTTACAGCTTTTGGAGTCGTTTCTGAGAAACAGAGAACAGACAGTCGAAGTCTCAATAAACGATAAAAAATTAAAGTCTTAACCAAAAGTCGTCCCCGAGGTTGGTGTACCGCAGGGATCTGCGCTGGGTAACACTCTATTCTTGCTGTTTATAAATGATCTTGCACAGCTAGATATAGATGGTACATTTATGATATATGCTGACGATACCACCATAGTCATTAAAGGCGAAACTATACATATTGTCATGGAAAAAAATAATAAAATTATGGCGACGGTAAAATCGTGTCATCAATAATGGGCTAACTCTGAATTCAAACAAGACCAACGTTGTATTTTTCAACGGAAAGACTACCATTAAGAATGTAATAAAAATAGAACTCTGACCGTAGCTGCTTATATAGCTCAAACGCAGCGAAAATGTTGGGTTTCAATATCGATTCCGCCATGACGTGGAAAACGCATATAGACTATGTTTGCGAAAAAATGGCAACTGGTGTCTACGCTCTAAAGCATTACGTCCACTTATTACCCAGGAATGTCTCATCAAATCCTATTATGCATATGTACACTCCATTATGTCATATGGCATAGTATTATGGGGAAACTCATCAGACCATGAGCGAGTACTGAAAATGCAGAAACGGGCTATAAGGGTCATAATGAGTGCCGGATATAAAGATACATGCAGAGATTTCTTCAAATCACTTAAAATAATGACATCAGTAGCACTGTATATTTTCGAAACTATTTTGTTTGTTCGTCAAAACATCCATGTTTTCCGCAAGAAAGGAACCTTTAAGCATCCAAGCCGTTGTCCAAATGATTTTTATTTAAGCCCCCACAAACTTGCTATGTCAAAAAAAAGACCGGGAGTCATTGGCAGAAAATTATATAACCATCTACCTAATTGCATCAAAGAAGAACAAAGACTCACAGTGTTCAGTGCTCGAGTGAAAAACTTGCTAATTAATAAGACTTTATATAGTTTAAAAGAATATTTTAGTATGACATTGTAATCAATATTTATAAATATGACTAGTTACAATGTCCTAATTTAAATTTGATATTGTCTTAGCATAAATATTTGGTTTGACTAGTCACACTTGCTGTAATATTATTGTTGTTGCATAATGTATGTACATAACAATGTATACCTTTAGTGATGAATAAAATATTATCTATCTATCTATCTTAAGACGCCACGAGCGTTTTAAGACCAAGTTATACACCGTTGCATACGATACTTTTTCTACGACTAATTTTAAATAAATAGCATTTGACTTTTCAGGCAGTAAGTTTTCCGTTAGTTCTATTACTGCTCACGCAATTTCTTCAGCGGTGCAGTTATTTTCTTCTTCGTCCATTTTAAAAGGAACGTACACATTTTTCTTCACTTCACAACCACGAATCAGATCTTAAGAAGTTTTTAATAACGAATAAGTAGTTATCATATTTCGTCTTTTAATTTTGAACTGGAACTTTGGTGGGAAATTGGAAACATGACACATTGACACATTGACACCTCTTGTTTATGGTCTGTTTTATTCTTAATTCAACTTGCCAGTACTGTCATATTAAGAATAAGGTTTTTCTTAAGTTGGCAGCAATGCCTTTAGTGCAATAATTTCTTTGAAGTAAAAACATTCAGTGGTTTGTTAAGTTGGTAGTACCTACCTAATGTATTTTGTTGTTCAGTTAGTGTTGATCACGTAATACTGTACTGGTTTAGAAGCGTATCGTTTTGGCCACAAAACAGCACGGTTGAGCCGTACTTTTATGGGGAATATAGTATAGACTTTTCTGCAGACTTATTTTGTATGTCTTTATATTAGTGTTCAGGACTATGTAAATGACAGATAAAAGTACAGGAGTAGAAAAAAGGATTAAAAATGTAGTCAAATGGAGACAAATACAACGCAAGAGGTTAAATAATCACGACGTTATAAAGTGTCCAAAGTTTTAAGAATGTTCTGTCCCTTTTTCGCAAAACGCAACTTCTTGAAAGGATGACGTTTGCAGCTCGTGACGTCACTAGAAGACGGATTGTGCCGTGCCCCATCGTGTTCGGCGCCGCCGTCGACGCGGCCCTGCCGCGCGCGTGCTCGCTCTGTGGCAGCCTCGCGGATTGAGACGTCACGTAGACGTCATACACTGTTTGCGTTTTCTCCCTCTAACAAGCGATATTAAAACGGCTGTAGCTTCGTAATTCTTTGAGATATCTGAATGGGATTTTCGTCACTAGGCGTATTTTTTTGCCTTCTTTCTTTTGGAGTTATAATAATATTCGCGTCTACACCAGTATTGTGCGCACCACGCTCTGCCACTTGGTATCCCCTCTTCCTGTAAAACCCACTGAGCACCTACTTACACAGCAGGCGCGGTGAGAACTTGGGTTCGCTGGAGGTCTGCTCGATCATGAGTCGGTCGACCTCCTCACTGATGCGCTTGTCGTCTTGAGGCAAGGAGCGCAGCCAGCTCAGGACCTTGGCAGTCTCCTGGCAAGAAAAAAAACCGCATTCAAACCGGTCATCCGTTTGGGAGCTACGATACCACAAACAGACACGTTAAACTTATAACAAAATGCAGTTGGGTTTTTAACCCTCGACGCAAAGAGAGGGGCTTTGCGTCGAGGGTTAAAAACCCAACTGCATTTTTCATCTAACGACATTACATCTAATGCCAAAATCCGTCAAACCATTTGGACTGTAAGTAAGTTTTTGGTAAGATTTAGGCGAAAAGTGTTGTTAAGCCAAATTTTAATCGTTATAAATCCTAATCGGTTATTTTACTTCAAAAATGCTTACTGAAACCTAATAATGAAATTATTGAAATAACGTATTCATCGATCTTACCCCACATGACATATTAGTGCGTCGACTGTTTTCCTTTTTTTAACAATATGGCGTCTGGTGGCTGCCATATTGAATTTTCATTACTTTCTTGTCTTTATTCATACCCGCAAGATTAAAACAAATCAATTGACGTATATTTCATTAAAATCAACTCTCGCGTTTGATCTAGCGTGCCACAAAGAAACACACATACATACATGGACTCGTAAACACATTACCCTCCTATGCGTCGCGCAGTTGGGTAAAAACGCGAGTCATCATTGAATACCTAAAGATTGTAAAGTTCTATTGTAATAAGAAATAATACCCTGTCTGGACGTACAACTAAAACATGACATCTACATTACGAGTAGGTATTTGGTATTTAATAATCATTCAGTTACATCTTGGTTACATCACACAATTCACACATCGAATCTTCGCGATCCGCGCTCAATACAATCGCGCACGTGAAATGATTTGCAATAGAATACTTCAATTATCTTACACACAGAGCACTACCTGTGTAAAACAATTGAAATCGTGACTTCCTTTGAGTCTTCCCTCTGTAGGCTCTGTACTTATGCTTCACGACAAATACACTGGTATTGAGTAGGTATGTGAATAATTTATTTTGCCCGCAAAAGACTCGCGTACCTTTGGAAACAGTTGTTCATGTGAAACATTCCTCTATTATCATGAAGTACCTAAACATCAGTTCGGGTGGGGGTCGGATCGGATCGGGGGGGTTAATACGGCGGAATATCAAACAGAAATCATTTTGTCGGAATTGGACTTTGTTTATTATTGTGTAATTTTTAAAATATGAATGGTTAATTGATTACATTACTTTTATTTATTCCTAACGGTACAATTACAGTAAGTTAATTTTCGTCTTGTTTGCATAGTCCATTTTAAAAGGTTCTGTTTACATACAACCAACTTGGTACTTGCAATATATTTGATGAATTTTTCAGTGTATTAATTAATTGTAATTGTACCCAAAGTAGAATATTTGGAGGAAGAAGAAACTTTATATTATACTATTCTCGTAATGCCCATCCATCGGCCTTATTTTAGGACAAAGAATTTCAGGCTTAATAGCCCAACTCATTAGCTTTTGGTAATAAAATTTAAACTCTATTTAAGGGCTAAATTTCAAAATTGAAGTATTTTTATGACCTATTTTCAGGACACTGGGCCGTTATTACGTAAGTCCTAAAAATAGCTTGGGCCTAACGAGGCTATTTAATAAAATTTGGTGGAAATACTTGTATTTAAATTACCAGCATTCTGTCTACAAAAACATTATATATAGGTAATGTTTGTGAGTTTGTATGTCTATAGCAATATATATATATATTTAATTGTATTTTTCTAAATTAGGAACGAAATTTAAACAATGTCCTAGAAAATGTGAAGTATCTAAACTCTACATCATACTGGTGTTGAAATTATGAGCTACAGTGGCGTCCCTATTATTTTCTAGACTTTTTTTGTTTCTTGTTTATTTTTTCGGAAATGAAAGCGGCTTTCCTTAGTAGCTAGTTCCTCGCGATATTTTCTTCCTGATTTTATCTTATTGGAATGCCTTTGGGGGATATCGAATATAATTATAATGGACTTGACATGTTCGAGGCCAAGCCCTCAGGCGGCGGCACCGGACCGGGGGTTTGGCCTCGCTGTCGGCTGTCAGCATCGGACCGTTTTAGTCGTAGATCTAAATATTGTAACAACTTTAATTACGCTATACGTAAGTAAACCATCAAATATTATAATAATTATTCATAATAAAGTGAAAATTTCAAAATATTTATAATTAATATCATAAAAGATGTGGACCTTGAGAGTTTTCAAAAATGTGCAATTTTTTATCGCCCAAGGTACATTATTGATTCTAATAGAATCCTTACCTACGCATTAATAGAAACACATTTGTATGACATGACAAGTATGGACGAGTAATTCGCGACCGAAACAGCAATTTATTTGATTTTCCATACAACGATATCACTTTGCTAAGTGTGACATCATACTTTTACGTCGATTAGTATGAAGCGTTTCCGCGGCCGCCAACGAGTCCATCTTTAACTGATTTTTAGGGTTCCGTAGTCGACTAGGAACCCTTATAGTTTCGCTTTGTCTGTCCGTCCGTCCGCGGATAATCTCAGTAACCGCGTTAGCACTAGAAAGCTGAAATTTGGTACTAATATGTAAATCAATCACGCCGACAAAGTGGTAAAAAAAAGTATTTTTTTAGGGTACCTCCCCTATACGTAACGTGGGGATTTTTTTTTTCATTTCAACCCTAACGTGTGATACATTGTTGGATAGGTATTTAAAAATGAATAGGGATTTGATGATATAATTTTTTTGATAATGTTAATATTATCGGAGATAATCGATCCAGAAGTAAAAAAAAATGTGTCCCCCTCCCGTCTAACTTTTGAACCATAAGTTTTAAAAATTTGAAAAAATCTTAAAAGTAGAACTTTATAAAAACTTTCTAGGAAAATTATTTTGAACTTGATAGGTTGAATAGTTTTTGAAAAAAAATTACAAAATAATTTCTGAACTAATTTTGTAATTTAACTGTGTTAAGCAGGTGTTTATTGTACCTGTAATTTCTATAAAATCACAATGAAATGACGTGCTTTCAAATAAAGTAAAAACAGTGAAAATCAGTTCACGCAATAAAGAATTATCCCATAAAAATCATCTTCCATACTTTAAGCTCGCGCGCAATAGTTTACTTAATTTGCCGATAGATGTCGCTGTACGCGGAGCGCTCACATTGTATTGTGAATATTGTGATCACATGGCGCTGTTAAGATTTTTCCTGGTTTAATGGGGTCGGAGCAGGTGCGCCCATACATTAGGTCGAAAATTTGTCGTACTCGAATTGTTTTCAGTTGTCTTTGGTCGTTCGTTGCCTACTAATAAAATTATTCGCTAAGCTTATTTAATTATTGCTTATTATTGCTTATTATTGCTTGTTTAACGCTTAATTGGGGACACTTACTGTGACGGACGGAAAACTACGGAACCCTACACTAAGCGTTGCCCGACACGCTCTTGGCCGGTTTTTATTTCGGTATTCATGTTCTTTAATAGTACTTAGTTGTTCCTATACAAATATTTGTTACCCTCCAAAAACGGGTTCGAATGGAATTGTAAATAAATGTTAGGAAAAATAATAATAGGCTTGTGATCTGAGTTAGAAGCCTATTATTATTTAAGGCGCCGTAGGTTTATGGTCTTCTCTCCCTCTCACTGAGCTTAAGCGTGAGCGAGATGGAAGTGCGTGCTCGGAAGCGCGGAAATCATGTTTTTTAATTTTATTTTTTTTTGGCTTTTAAATAAATAAAAAAGTAAACACTGATTTCTCTCAAACATGATATTGCCGATTTTTAAAAGCCATTTTAATATTTTTAGCTTTTGTGCATAAATTGTAAGACTTATTTAAGTGTATTTTAGACCCTTTTAGACCTATGTTCGTGATTTTTTTCTATCGAGCGAAAATTGCTTAATCATGTTTCTAAACACTGATCTCCCTGCAGAAAAGGCTCAAGATTACTATTCGTATTTTTTTTAAACCATATTATTACAAACAGACGCATTATATTGTTTCAAAAACTCTATTCGCTCAACTTCGCTGAACCTACAGGGCCTTAAAGCTGTCCGTGTCGGGTCCACGGGTAAGTTCTTCAAGCCCCAACGGGCCGATAGAACTAACAGGCTCTCTAGCTGCACTCAGAAGCTCACGAATGAAAGGATTGCAATAATTGTGCAAGCTTCAGCAGCAACAAACCGATTCACCTCACCCGTGATCTGCGCCAATACGAACCGTATTGAAGAGACCATCGAGCGAAATAAGGGCTCTAAAGTGCTCTCACGAGATCTGTCTATTGGGCAGAGCCAGCTCGCAAAATAGAAAACTAAAGATGGAAGAGACGTTTCTTCCAAACCTTTGAGTGAGATAGAGCTTGTGTTTTTGAGTGAGATAGAGCGTTGTTACCTAATGCAACAGCCTATATCTATCTACACGTCAACTCGCAGACCGAAAATTAGTCTGACGGAAGACCCTAGAGCTAGACTCACTCGACACTATACCATATCCCGAACATCAGCCTGTACGAGATTAAAATGGCTATGAAACAGCTTAATAACACCTAGGCACCCGGTGCAGACGGAATTACAGCCGAACTCATGAAATCGGGGGAAAAACCGATCCTTAAGGGCCTTTCAGAAGTTGTTCGACACCGTCCTACTGGAAGGGAGAACGCCAAAAGTGTGGAACAGACTAGAGGTGAGGTGGTGCTGTTCTTCAAAAAGGGTGACTACACCCTGCTGAAGAATTACCAACCAATTTCACTTCTGAGGCATGTCTATAAGCTGTTTTATTTATTTATTTATTTATTTAAACTTTATTGCACAAATAAGAAGTACAAATGGCGGACTTAATGCCTTAAGGCATTCTCTACCAGTCAAGAGTCATTACAAATCGTCTCGCACGCAGGCCTGATGACTTCCAGTCTCCCGAATAAGCCGGTTTCCGAAGAGGTTTTAGTACCGTAGACTACATTCATACACTCCGTCAGGTTATACAGAAGACTGAGGAGTATAAACTTCCTTCTATGAGTTGAGAAACTCAAACAGAATTCCAACGGCTTACCTCATTCTTCCCGCACTTGATGAGGTAGGAAGGCGTCTCTGGCAGCCGCAGGCAGATGCAGAAGTGCAGAAGCGGAATGGCCAGCAGGACCCACAGCACGGTCTGGAAGGGCAGCAGGTCGCCCAGCACGAACACCAGCAGGTTGCCCATCGTCTGTGGGACAGGTTGACGGGCGATTTGATCGGTGCTTGGTTGTCACAGGCTGTTATATAAATATGTGGTACCCGCTCAAAGTTGACGACATCTATACTAATATTTTAAATGGGAAAGTGAGTGTGTTTGTTTGTCCGTCTTTCACGGCAAAACGGAGCTACGAATTAACGTGATTTTTTAAGTGGAGATAGTTGAAGTGATGGAGAGTGACATAGGATAGTTTTTATTCCCGAAATCATCCCCTAAGGGGATGAAATGGGGGGTGGTAAAAGTTTGTATTGAGCTGCGATGTAAACGAGTTCCACGCGAACGTTTCAGAAATGCTCGGTTAACTAGAATTACATAATAGCCAATATCTGTAAAACTATGGCAATTTAAGTTTTACTTAACCTAAAGTTAAATATTTTGAGAGGTATTTAGCAGCCCACGGATTATCCTCGGTTTACGGGACTCCCTCTATATGAAAATACTGCTTCGAAGACTTCGAACGTCTCTGGTGGACTTTTATATATTATCAAAAACTTATTTACCATTAAAGGTACCTCTGGGTCTATGGCTGTGCCCTCCGCTCTTAGTCAGAAAATAATTGATTAGTTGATTACTATCAACGCACAATTGTTGTTGATTCTGCAGCGCCACATGTTTCTCACAAATTGGCTGTATAATTAAAGACTAAAGCTCAATAAGACTTACTGTGCAGATTATCAATAAAATAGCCTTTGTAACTTAGCCTTTGTGCCAAGCAAATTACTTAGTTTATTAGACACAGATTATAATATATGTATATAATAGGTCTAGGTTAATTGAAGGGCGCATCGGTCGCTACAGTAAGATTTTAAACAAATCCACGAAGAATATACTTGAAAGACAAATGCATAGTCTTTCTGTTAGTGTTAATAAATAAATAAATAAATGAACTGTCATTTTCTCAAACAAAAATGATGCTTAGACTGCTGACAGCTCATCTCCCTGATGTATAGCGGGCACATGACGAAGCCGATCAACTTCACGTCCAGCCTAGCTGCGCAGGATGTTATAGTCACCTGCGAGAATATGACGAAGGTGCCGCGGTCACGCCCCTGATGCTGTCCTCGCTGATCTCCTTGACGTAGAGCGAGCACACGACGAAGCCGGCCAGCTTCACTGTCCAGCCTAGCAGTGCAGGACGTCATAGTCACCTGCGAGAATATGACGAAGGTGCCGGTCATGCCCCTGATGCTGTCCTCGCTGATCTCCTTGACGTAGAGCGAGCACACGACGAAGCCGGTCAGCTTCACTGTCCAGCCTAGCAGTGCAGGACGTCATAGTCACCTGCGAGAATATGACGAAGGTGCCGGTCATGCCCCTGATGCTGTCCTCGCTGATTTCCTTGACGTAGAGCGCGAGCGGGCACACGACGAAGTCGGTCAGCTTCACTGTCCAGTGTAGCTGCGCAGGACGTCATAGTCACCTGCGAGAATATGACGAAGGTGCCGGTCATGCCCCTGATGCTGTCCTCGCTGATCTCCTTGACGTAGAGCGAGCACACGACGAAGCCGGTCAGCTTCACTGTCCAGCCTAGCAGTGCAGGACGTCATAGTCACCTGCGAGAATATGACGAAGGTGCCGGTCATGCCCCTGATGCTGTCCTCGCTGATCTCCTTTACGTAGAGCGGGCACACGACGAAGCCGCCTCCCGAGCCGAAGCCGATCAGCGCGCGCGCCGCAATCAGCGCGCCCGGGTGCGCCCACACGAGCTTCACCGCCCAGCCAAGCTGCGCAAAATGGTTCATTTGTTTATCTAAAATTAAATCTGGCATTAACCGCTGCTGTGGGTAAACAGGTTTTTTTACGGTGGTTGCCTTTATTTAGAGTCAAAACGAATAGTCCAGCAATGTGACATATCATATCTACCTATACCTTACTGAGCTTACTATGGGACTAGGTCGATTTGTGTAAGATTGTCCCCTTATATATATATATATATATGAATGAACTTGAGAAAAATAGTAGGTCGTACTGAAAACTAAAATTGAGACTTCGATGTAGGTATTAATACATAAAGCTTATCTCAAAGGTGACCCAATATATTGCTCAGTGTAGCGTTAGTTCTAGGTATGTACCCAATATATCAGAAACTTTTCGCATGGTTACGTACGTACCTTGAATTTGAGGATTGCGGTGGGTCCCTTTGCAACGTAGTAATCAAACACGAATTAGAGTAGGTATGTAATTCTACGAAATAACATTTGAAATCTTTTCTTTGATATGAATTCTTGTAATGTTATTACTTGGAAATGGTAGGTAGTAGTTTATTAGCCTGCCATACACGCAGGGACTTGTCCGGCGGACACAGCTCAGATCTGATCCGCGATCACCCTCACACGGCGGCGGATGGGCGGCGGAGTATTGAGCACGGACAGCGGACGGACGTCTGGCAGACAAATCCGTGCTCAATTCTCGCCACACATGGACGGATGTGTCCGCCGGACAGATCTGTCGGACACATCTGGCGCCGGCCGGCAAATCCGTGCGTGTATGGCTAGCTATAGGGTTGGACGAAATCTGCGTATCTGATCTATATATATATTTAGATACCTATATTATAAAAATGCTATCGCCTTATTGTTGTAAATACTTAGTAGAAATTCAATACAACTCATCTGTGCGCGCGGTTTGTCAAGTGTGCGTGGGCTTATTTACTGTGGTTGTGTGGGTGTATGATGCTGGCCATCCACGACACGTGGTCGTGATACTCACGTAGGCGCAGAAGCGCACAACAGCGCGTTCTTCCGACCAAAGTTGGCCGCCGCTCCAAACACGAACTCAGCTACAGGCGACTAACATGATGCCATCCACGACACGTGTTCGTGATACTCACAGCGATAGGCACAGATGCGCACAACAGCGCGTTCTTCCGTCCAAACTTGTCCACCGTAACCCCAAACACGAACTCTGCTATGGACGACTAACATGATGCCATCCACGACACGCGGTCGTGATACGGGTCCATATTGGCTGCCATAAAATTCGTGATCCTATTTTTTTTGTACTAACGTATTGTAGTCATAATCATCGCTAGTCCTAATATTTTTCGTCCTTACTTTTTTGTTCCTAAAGTTCTGTAACTATCATTGGAAGTCATAATGATCAGTTTTCCTAAAATTTTTCTTCCTAATTTCATTACTAAGAACTTGCTTGAAGTCATAATTTTGTTAATCATAACAATTTTCTTCATAACGGACATGTATCATTATTTTGTTAGTCCTAATATAATAACTAAGAACATACTTCAACTCCTAATTTTTTTTTCTAATGAATAAACGCTTTCGCTAAGTAAATAAAAAAAATCGGTTCTGGCGCTTCGCCGGCCGCTGCCGCGGCACGCTCGCTTCGCTCGCTCGGCTCGCGCGCGTAGGGTCGCGGTACAACTAACACTCCTCCTCGCTTCGCTCGTCGTCGTACCTACACGGACCTGCCTTAGGCTACGTCTACACAGACAGGCGGCTTGCTTAGCGTCTAGCTATATAGAGTCTTGTGACCTCGTCTTGTACCTTGCGATAAAAAACCACACGTTTATTTACTTCGATAACGCCAAGTAACATTTATGATGAGAAATATTATGAAATAGTAGTTTATGCGACTGATCCATAATGAGAGGCCTTAAAATACGAGTGAGGTTTTATGAAACGAGCGTCAGCGAGTTTCATAATAGGATCACACGAGTGTTTTAAGGCCTAATTATGTACAGTTGCATACACTACTTTATCTACACACATATCATAAGTAGTAGTAAGTAACAGCAAAAAACCAACAATAAATGTCAACAGCCATGGTGGCAATTCGATCATCCGTCATTGCGAAGGTTTTTTTTTAAAATCACAGACAAACGAATGAAGTCCCTATACTCATATCACTCGAGATCAAAATAAATGTCGTGCGGTTTGTATTAAAAAACGAACTGAATTGACGTTTCGTATCGATAACTGTTTTAATATCTATGGATACTAGAATAGAGACCCACTTGAGTTTTGACAGCTGTTCCAAATTTAAACTCATAACGATACAAATTTATCAAAAATCTGTACTGTAATGACATTAAAGTACAGATTTTACCATAAGAAAGTTCTCATAGTAAAATCGGTCGTAGTAATTAATGCTGGTCATTTCCTACGGTTTTTGAACGCATTTTAGAGCACTAATGATATGTGCGTAGATAAAGCACATTTAGGATTTAAAAATGTATGACTAGTGTCATTATGAATCTAAATAAAACGGACAAGTGAGTGTTATGACGAAAAAATTATGAAAATCAATATTAGGATTTGAGAAATTTATGATTATTGTCATTATGACCTCGAGTAGTTATGACTTACAATCGTAAGGGATAAGAATTATTAGGACTAACGATTATTATGGCGTTAAATTTTATGAAGAACATTTTCGGACTTCCAATAATAGGACTTAAAAAATTGGTGAAACAAAGCGCCCCTCGTGATACTCACAGCGATAGGCACAGACGAGCACAACAGCGCGTTCTTCCGACCAAACTTGTCCACCGCAACACCGAAGACGAACACGGCTATGGGCGCGAAGATGAACATGATGCTGGCCATCCACGACACGTGTGCGTCGGTGAGCGGCTCGCCGGCGGGCGAGTCGGGGCCGGTGAGGAGGGCGCGGTGGGGGGAGATCCAGCCCATCGCCGTGCCGTAGGCGAGGATGGGCATGCACACTGGAACAATAGTTCGGGTTAGAGGGAGTACCCGCAAAACCAAGTGGCGAGTCAGGCAATAAAAGTCAGTACTATTGTTGCACGGCCCGCTCCATAAGGCAGTGCAGGTGCGAAGGTGCTTTATTGCACACCTCACACAAACAAAGCAGTCAGAAAGAGAAAAAATACAATAACATGTAGGTAGAGGTAGACAACAGGCGGTCTTATCGCTGAAGAGCGATCTCTTCCAGGCAACCTTTTGGTATCAGAGAAAGAGATAAAACTAGATTGTATAGTAGGTTGTGCAAAGATTATAATCAGCCAAAACTCAAAATAATTATTATAAACACACGTAAGTACATAAATAACTCTATTCATATATAAACATAAATATATAAACATACATACACAATCATACATATATATACAAATATCACAAATATACATTTATGATACATAAACAGTCAGCCAAAAAATAACAATAGTAAGACAATTAGGGTTAAGGGAGAGACAAATAATGTTCTTTAAGGCGCCGTAGGTTCAGCGAAGTTAAGCGAACAGAGTTTTTGAAACAATATAATGCGTCTGTTTATAATAATATTGTTTTAAAAAATACGAATAGTAATCTTGAGGCTTTTCTGCAGGGAGATCAGTGTTTAGAAACATGATTAAGCAATTTTCGCACGATAGAAAAAAATCACGAACATAGGTCTAAAAGGGTCTAAAATACACTTAAAATAATCCTTACAAATTATGCACAAAAGCTAAAAATATTAAAATGGCTTCTAAAAATCGGCGATATCATGTTTGAGAGAAATCAGTGTTTACTTTTTTATTTATTTAAACGGCAAAAAAAATAAAATTAAAAAACATGATTTCCGCGCTTCCGAGCACGCACTTCCATCTTGCTCACGCTTATGCTCAGTGAGAGGGAGAGAAGACCATGAACCTACGGCGCCTTAAGGAGAGATTCGAAGTTGCCGATAGATTTTGCTTGTCTTATATCAAGAGCGAGAGAGTTCCACAGTCGAATAGCCTTAAAGGTTAACGAACTACTGTAAAATTTAGAAGATGACGAAGGCACAGTTAATAGCAAATTGTTAGAAGATCTAACAGAGTTAAAATAACTAAAATGCTTTATTTTTTAGCCAGCATATATAATTTGTAGATCGTGGCTGGTAGTGGTAGGGTTATGCCGCGTGGAGTAGGAAGCTTGGCGCTACTTATGATCTGTTGATATCTTTTTAACGCTGTAAGCTATATAAGCCAGTTTTGGCAATCACTTTACATGTAAATTTTTTGGTGGGATCTCATTCCTTTTTAACCGACTTGGTCTCAATTCGGTTGTATTTTTTATGTTTTTTTTTCAATGTTTGTTACCTCAGAACTCTGTCATTGATGAGCCGATTCGATTTTTTTTGTTTGTATGTAGGTACTTATGTACTTCCGGGTGGGTCCCATTTTATTTAAAATTTATTTAGATGATTGAGGGAGCTAAGCCATTTCCGAGAATTTTGTTTATCTGATATAATCCAAACCCAAGTTATGAGAGTTCAACAAAACGATGAAGCGATTCGAGAAAAGATCGGTAGTGCCCTTGCGCTCCGCTAAATAGGCTCGTCTTAGATGTCAGGTACAATCCCGCATTACTTACCTAATTCGCATTACAAAATTCTGAATCTCAATTGATTCTCAATTTCGCGCAAGAGTGTTTTCATTTGTAACATCTAAGCTATCTTCGGGATCGACCTAGGCTCAGAGGTGCTTATTTGCCGTCTTTATTCAATGCGCAACATTAATAAAAGAACATTAAATATTATCTAAAACTCCAAACCTTCTATTGTGCTTAGGTACAATTAACCTTCTCCACAATATTGTTAGTGAGATTTCGCCAAAAACATTTCGGAAAAATAGGAATATTTTTTACATAAAATAATATGTTCACTTCTCATGCTTCCAAGTTCGCCTTCAATTCATGAATTCAGTAAGTAACTCATAGTAAACACGTCACTACAAGGTGACCGCACAATTTTAGTGACTTATTTCGGGGCGATTATCTCCGACTCTATTGACTTAATCAAAAAATTTGCTGAGAAACCTTATATACATTCTGTTTATCAAATAATAAATAAATAACCAGACGACGGAACACGTGCGCTAGAACGGGGAAGCATGGTTCAGTGTGTTCAGCTGACAAACATAGTTATTTTTATAGATAGAGGACCTACTTGTACGTAAGTACCATTCATTATTCTGCGATAATGGTGACTACGAATACGAACCATAAAAAAATGGAAAAAGAATCTCTCCGGCGGGGAATCAAACCCCGGTCTCCCGCGTGACAGGCGGGGATACTTACCACTATACTACCGAAGATGTTGGAAATTAAGTCGAGATTGCTAAATAAAATGAGTATTTTTTAAAAAAATATGGCTTGTGCGTTCTACAGCTCAGAGTCACTACTTTAACTAGATATCTGGACAACATTGTAGACAGGTTTACATAACAATATTATTGAGATTAGATGCGGATTATAAAATAGTCTCCAATAGACCTATTTGGATGCGATCTTTTCAATATAAATGAATTAATTATCTAGACAAATTTGTAGATAATATTACATAAGGATATTGTATATATACGTACGGCATTTGGTTTGTGCCTTTCCTAGTGGTTTGCCTAGTTGTTATTCTTAGGATAGGTACACCAGTGGCGTGTGCCACGAAGTTCTTTTTGACAGCTTATACCGAAACAATTTCGTATGTCCGGATGTCCCGCTATCCCGCTGTCGAGTAAATATGACTCATTGTGTCAAAATTGTGGGCACTTACTTTCTACCGATGTACTTGCCTAATTGAATACGAGTGGTCAATACTACTCGTTTGTAATTTTCCATTGCTCCGATCTTACAAAACAGCATTTCGTCGTTTTTGACAGCTGCCTAGTGAAAGAGTCGAGCGCTCGAAAGTCAAAAATCGTCGTTATAGAGAAATAAGCTAGACTGTCATACCGCTGTGTTCTTGTTCTATTTTACCTAATTATTTACGTGCTCATGTTGTGAAATGGTGTCGAAGTTATTAAAGTGCATAATATATATAGACTCCGTGCTGTTTTTCAATTAGACCACCAAAAACAATAACAGGTGTAACAACACGCCCGTTTCAGTACATTATATTATTACGGTGGTTATACAGACATTCTCTCTTTCTCTCTCTCTCTCTTATTTTCTTTCTTCATTATTTTTATTTGAGCCGACTTCAAAGAAAGAAGTTTCTCAATTCGGTTGTATTTTCGGCTACGCCGTAGCGTTTAGCGATTCCTGGCAGGGAATGTATTAATATTCAGCAATCATGTGTCAGATTACAAGTACAATTCATGGCATTGTCAATGAGATGTGGCTGCGACAATTATCTAGTACCTATAAATAGTGAGAGAGCGACATATCAGTCGTTGTGCCATTGACATAAGGTTCAGTTTGCCCTGGCATGTGTTAATTGCTACGCTACACGACACCCGTAACTCCTTATTATGCGATACAATGGTGATGCTGAGAAACTGATATAATGGGTAATCTATACATTTCATACATACATAGACACGTTGTTTATATGACTGACTATTCCATCCGTAACCCCGTCTCAATACCAGCGCATCGCACCCGGGATTCATTTATATTGGCAAACTTGTTTCCCAGACAGATTCTTTCACTAACTCTGTTTCTTGACGGGAAACTTACCCGAATATGTACTTCTATGAAACTGTTACGTTAGGTATTTGTTACCTATCGAGCAATTGCGAAAGTTTAACGTATTCAGAACTAAATGACTAAACTGGCCAAGTGCGTGTCGGCCACGCGCAGTGTAGCGTTCCGTAGTTGCCTGTCTGTATTCGTTACAGGCCGATGTTGTATGTTGTACGTTGTTTTTTTGCGATTTAGTAGTTAGTCTCATGTGAAAAGTTGTTTGGTACAACCATCTTGTTCACTTTTTGCACTCCCAAATCGCCCAATAGCCAAAGTCAAAGTCTGTTTGTCTGTGTGTCTGTTACCTCTTCACGCTTAAACCGCTGAACCAATTCAAATGAAATTTGGTATAGAGATAATTTGAGTCCCGGGGAAGGACGTAGGTTCTTTGAATTGCGTTATTAATTAATAATTATCCGTTAATAATGTTAATTATGTCGGGCCATGGTGCAGTGTAGGGTTCCGTAGGTCTCTGGGGCACTTGACTCCAACAAAAAATTGTAACCCCTGAGTAATGGTTTCCGAGAACCCTTAATATTTTCGAACAAGCTATCCAACGATATATCACACCATGGATTTACAAAGCAAAAAAGCGGCCAAGTGCGTGTCGGGCCACGCGCAGGGTAGGGTTCCGTAGTTGCCCGTCTGTCACAGAATGCGGACTTAAAAGGGGCATTTGGGGGTTTTTATTATAGCTTACCCTCGTAAACAATCGTAAATATGATTATTTTTATAACACACCAATGTATCGCCGGTTACGCGACCACCTTCGGTTATCGACCACCTGAAGGACAAGGTTTTTTCTATTGAAGATAACGCGCCGTGAAAAAGCAACTCTACCGTCCACGGTAAAAGGTTCAAATTCCAATTTGTTAACTAGTTATGTCTACTTAACTGTGATAGTTTTCCTTTTAAATTCATACTGCCACGAATTTTTTCACGCCGAATTGCAGTTTTCTAGGTAAGGGTTACTGAGCTAAGCCGAAGACGGACAGACAGACAGACGGACGGACTTGGCGAAACTATAAGGGTTCCTTGTTGACTACGGAACCCTAGAAATTGACGTCCCCACTTAACTCCGAATTCTATTGTATCATTCTGTCGGCGTGATTGATTGCTATGCGCAATTGCCCATGCCGAATTATAGCTTTCTAGAAGTAAAAAGGTCACTGAATTAAGCCGTAGAAGGACAGACGGACATGGCGAACTGTAAGGTTTCCTTGTTCACTACGGAACCCTAAAAATGTTCTTAAGATTCACTAGCAAACGTTGGGTTATAGGGCTACCCACGAGATGGAATGTAACATATTGAATATATACGGAAAACATATTATATCCATACTATTATATTATAAATGCGAAAGCGTCTGCGAGTCTGTCTGTCTGTTGCCTCTTCACGCTTAAACCGCTGAACCGATTGAGATGGCATTTGGTATGGAGATAGTTTGAATCCCGCAAAAGGACAGAATAGTTTTTGTCTTGGAAATCATCCCCTGAGGGGGTGAAATGGGGGATGAAAGTTTGTATCGAGCTACCCGAGTTCCCCGCGGAAGGAGTCGCGGGCAGAAGCTAGTTTATTATACGGAAGTATTATACTCGAACTAGTAACTCGTGTTATAGAAGCACACGGATGTGATGATGTGTTATATCACATTATTCCCATGAACTTCGTCTAATAATACAAGCATCGTAGCAACGGCAAGCTTCGAATACATGGAGCAGGTTTCTCTAGGCTTCTCCAATTCAGCACGTTCGACGGCCGCTAGGTCGTGTTTTGATATGAAAAAAACCGGTCAAGTGCGAGTCGGATTCGCGCACGGAGGGTTCCGTACCATTATCTATAAAAACGGCAAAAAAAACGTTTGTTGTATGGAAGCCCCCCCTAAATATGTATTTTATTTTGTTCTTAGTACCTATTTGTTGTTATAATAATAATAATAATAAGGCACGGGATCTGCCCGCCTTGTGGCGCTGGATCTGCCCGCCTTGTGGCGGGGGATCTGCCCGCCTTGTTGCCGGCTCCGATGTCTGTACCCGACCTGGCACCGGGGGCACCGCGGGTTGATCCCAGTGCCGACGAGGAGGACTGTGCGAATCATAGCGTGAGTACCCAGACCAATGAGCAACTGAGGAGGGCTTTGGAAGATGCGATTACGGGGTATCGTTCCACAAACAACTCTAGGCCACGATTACCACGCCTGCCCGTGAATAGACGAAATCTAGCGTTAATGGGAGCCTTGAACGGTCTGCTAGATCCGTATATACGGACTAGTGAAGACTTACTTGATACACACTCAATCATGTACTGCGGGGCCATCGCGGCGTGCCGTGTTGCTCGCGTCAAGTTTCCGGACGCTGACCGTGCACCTAGGACCGCTGGGGATGTCCCTGCATGGCAAGTACGGATTGAGCGGCGTATCAATACGTTCAGGACTCTCATTGCAAAGCTGATCTGCTTCAGGCGGGGCAACAACCGCCCCCGAGTCATGCGCTTTGTGAACCAGGCCTTCGCGGGAACTGGTACCAGGCCCCGCGACTACATAGCCTGTGTCACGGAGCGCATTGACTTTCTGAAGCAGAAAATCTATGCATGGGCAGCCCGTATTCGCCGCTACAGAGAGCGCTTGGACCGATACCAGCAGAATCGCTTATTCCAGAGTGACCAAAGGAAGGTATACCGAAAGTGGGAGGAAACCGATCTTCGTGTGTCCGACGAACAGCAGCCTGATGCTACTGCCATGGTTGACTTCTGGCGTAGTATCTGGTCAGTGCCAGTCGAACACACCGAAGGCGAGTGGATGAGTGTTGTCGAACGTGAGTGTGAGGACATCGAACTCATGGGGACTGTTACAATCAGCCCCGAAGACGTTAGTTGTGCCATCCGTTTGGCCCCGAACTGGAAAAGTCCTGGGCCGGATGGATTGCACAACTTCTGGGTGAAATGGTTTCGATGCTCACACCTGCGTTTGGCAACACAGTTCCAGCAAGCCCTTGAGCTCGGTTCCCTACCATCTTTCTTTACAACTGGTATTACCTCCCTGCTCTACAAGTCCGGTAGTACCACGGAAGCGAAAAACTACAGACCCATCACGTGCTTGCCTACGCTGTACGAGCTCCTTACATCCATTTTGAGAGCAAAAATTAACGCACATACCGTTGCGAACGATGTTTTGGCCCCTGCTCAAAATGGATGTAGGGTTGGGTCTCGTGGTACTAAAGAGCTCCTCCTCATAGACATGACCATTTGCCAACGAGTCCGGCGGAACAAAGGGACCCTCTCGGCCGCCTGGATTGACTACAAGAAGGCCTATGATTCGGTGCCTCATTCATGGCTGAGGAGGATCTTAGAATTGTATAAAGTTGATGCAACTCTAAGATCCTTCTTAGGCGCTTGCATGGGGCAGTGGAGTGGTCCTTCGTCAACCGGGGGGAGGAGATGGCCCCTTTAGTCTGCAGGACTCTATAAGGATTAAACGTGGGATCTTCCAGGGTGACAGCCTGAGTCCTTTGTGGTTCTGCTTAGCGCTGAATCCGCTCAGCACCCTGCTGAAGGATTCAGGGCTAGGTTGCCGGCTTCGGAGAGGGGGTGAGGTCATTTCCCACCTGCTCTATATGGATGACCTTAAGCTGTTTGCACCGAATAGACATGACCTGTTGGAACTACTGAAGACAACAGAAGTCTTCAGTAGCGCCATCAAAATGGAATTTGGTGTCGATAAGTATGCGGTCATGCATGTACAGCGGGGGAAAGTTGTAAATTCAACAAATTTGCAACTTTCTGAGACAATGTCCCTCAAATCTATCTCCGAAGTAGAAACCTATAAGTATCTTGGTATGTCACAGTCATTGGGTATTGAGAGTGAGGGCGTAAAGCGGGCGGTGAAGGAGCGCTTCTTTTGTCGCTTGACAAAAGTACTCAATAGTTTTTTGTCGGGCGGCAACAAGGTTCGCGCCTTCAACGCCTGGGTGATGCCCTTGCTTATTTACTCCTTTGGCGTACTAAGGTGGACTCAGACTGAGCTGGATGCCCTGGACCAAAGAGTCCGAGTACTGCTTACTGCGCAACGCATGCTACACCCACGCTCGTCTGTTGTGAGACTGTACATCTCGCGGAAGTGTGGAGGTCGCGGCTTTTTAAATGCCAAAGACCTCCACAACCGCGAGGTGTGCAGTCTCAAGATTATTTCCTAAACAACGAGTGTGGGATGCATCGCGACGTAGTAGCCGTAGACGGAAACTTCACCCCGCTCTCCTTTGCAAACGAGAACTGGCGCAGACTTAAAGTAATGAGCGCCGAGGACCGCAAGGCGGTATGGAGGAGCAAGGAGCTACACGGGCGGTTCTACAAGGCCCTCACAGGGCCCGATGTCGATCTGCTCGCGGTGGTGAACTGGCTACGTTTCGGGGATCTCTTCGGGGAAACCGAGGGTTTTGTCTGTGCAATTGCGGACGAAGTTATCATGACGAACAACTACCGGAGGTATATCCTGAAGGACGGTACGGTCGACATTTGTCGGGCGAGCCGCCGTCCCGGGGAGTCACTCAGGCATATCATCTCCGGTTGTGGTCATCTTGCTAACGGCGAGTACTTGCACAGACATAACCTTGTAGCCAGAATTATTCACCAGCAACTTGCTCTGCTGTACGGTCTTGTGGTCTCCGAAGTGCCTTACTATAAATACACACCTGCGCCAGTTCTCGAAAATGGTCGTGCCACGCTCTATTGGGATCGATCTGTCATCACGGACAGGACTATTCTTGCCAATAGGCCTGATATCGTGCTGATAGATCGATCGAAACGCCAGGCAGTGCTCGTCGACATCACCATCCCCCATGACGAGAACCTTTTGAAGGACGAGAAGGACAAAGCCAGCAAGTACCTAGACCTGGCTCACGAGGTAACCGCCATGTGGGATGTTGATTCGACGAACATCGTCCCGATAGTCGTTTCGGCGAACGGTTTGATAGCGAAGAGTCTCGACCGTCACCTAAAGAGACTCTCACTAGATGGGTGGATCAAGGGTCAGATACAGAAGGCGGTAGTCTTGGATACTGCGCGAATAGTCAGGAGGTTCCTGTCTCTGTCGCCCTGACCACCGGCAGCTTAGGCCCCGCCTCGCTGCCGGCGGTACCCTAGGTTAGGTTTTTATAATGGTTTTATGTTTTATATTTATAGTTTTATATTTTACTTTTTATATCATTTTTGTAAAAACCTAGCCTAAGAAGAAGATTGAATAAAGAGAATAATAATAATAATAATATAATAGCTGAAACAGCAATACATCATCTGTGAAAATGTCAACTGTATAGCTGTCGCTGTTCTTGAGATACAGCCTGGTGACAGACAGACGGACAGCCAAGTCTTAGTATTAATAGGACCCGTTTTTACCCTTTGGGTACGGAACCCTAAAACTGAGAGGATTTTTTTTATGCGTTTTTTAACATTCGTATGGAGCGTTGGCTGACGGGCGACCTGCTCTGTAGTTTACTTTAGTTTATTTCATTTCATTGCACAATGTTCACATGATATAGTACATTTTACTTAATTATATTACTTATCGTGCAGCGATCGTCGAGGTATGTAATAATAATAAAACATTGAAATTTATATAATAAGGTATAGGTACAATAAATGTATGTACGTATACAATTAAAATTAAATTAATTTAAAATAAAATGTAATTTCCAATAAATTAATACAGTATACAAAATTAAGTCAGGTTATTCCTGCGTATAATCAAATCACATTGTTAAGAGAAGTGTATGTCAATAATTTACAATATAAAATTGTATAGGTATTGTAGGTACAAAGGTAAGAAACCCGCATGAAAAAAAAAATCTCTTTATTTTGTTCTCAGAACACGATATGCAGTTGGGATAATTAAACGGTTTTGCGTTATTTTTGTTACACGTTGTATTAAACTGACTACAGCAAAATATTACAGGGTTTGTCTAATAGCTGTTCATTCTTTCCCTTTCTGTAAACTCTGCACGGCTATCGTGCGACGGAGCGCGAGCTCTCTTTTCTCGCACTATCCGTCTCTTTTTTATTAGAACACTAAGAATAAGAGATATAGTGGGAGAAAAATCGAGAGATACTATCGTTCGCCGTCGCGTGATAGACGTGCTGCTATCTCAAACAATTACGAAGCTACAACCGTTGTAATATTGCTTGTTAGAGAGAGAAAACGTCCCCGAACGTGATACTAAATTGCAATTACATTCACGCCTTTATTCCCAAAAGGGGTAGGCAGAGCACATGAAACGTATGTTCCAGCGCCACTTTTAGCAGTACCTACACTCGTTTAGCTTTGTGCAGCACTTTTGACAGTATTTATAATCCTATTTCGAGAAATTCAACATTATTGGTTATTTTAAATGGAACACCTGTTGAATACCTATCTGTGTCGCCAAAATGTAAAACTCTCTCTTAAATAAATAATTATTTTCACGCTCGCCTGCAATTGATTCGTAGCTCCCGGCTTCATTAGGCAGGCGACGAACCGTGCCCAAACATCCACAGCATCCCATCCACACGTGTCACTTGTCCAGCTATTCCGTCAATAGTTTTAACCACCCTTTGCCCGTCGCCGATAAATATATCTTGACATCGTGATTCGTAGTAACTAAACGTAGGCAGAGGTCTAGTTTCATTTGGCGTGACGGGTGAAGAGAGGCGCTTGAGCTGTAAAGAATAACAGGCTTGCCCGTGTTCCGTGGTATTGTTGAAACGTTTATAACATTACATTATGACTATTATGAAAGGTAGTATGTTAAGTCAGAGTCTCCGGTGAAATCAATATGCAGTTATGACATAATATGATGTTGTGACCTTTTTATAGAGAAAACTCCTGTGACATCAGACATAATTATAATACATAGAGATATTATATGTATATAAATATACTATTAAACGCTGGTATAGTGCGTCCAAAACTGCAGTAAATCCTGTCAGAGATCGTAAGTGAAAAATGACTTTATAAACAGAGCACAAAGTCGTTTTTTGCTTGCGTTTCTGACAGAGTTTACTCTTACGGTTTCAGGTACTGACACAGAACAGATAATACAAATAGTACAAGAGATAGTACAAGTACAGGAGGGACACTCTTTTGATCTTTACAAAAGGCGCTTTTTTCTCAGCCAAAACATTAAGAATTATGGCCCTCTGACGTCGTCGACGACGACGTCGACGTTCATCGCTACAAATACATGCCGGTTCCCCAACGTTGGGGCACCGGCGTGTACTTGTAGCGATGAAAGTAAATCGCGCAGTGTCCCGCGCCTGGTACTGAGTGAACGACTGTTTGAACGTTTTCCGTTCCATTCATGTGATCTGTGACCTATATATTTCAGCACGTATTTGCCATTATGTAGGAAATCAATACATTATTTAAATAATATTGGTTTATACAGTTTGGCACTCTTTGGGGGAGGGCTATGTCCAGCATTGAACGCCTAACGGCTGATACGATGATAATGATACACAGTGTTCTAATAAATGCTGTAATAGTGACTGAATAAAAAAAAATAGACATTGACCGTGTAAGAATTTGACTGCTTATTGGGGAGATAGACTGATCTTGAAGTACCTATAATATGTGATATAATGGAACATGATGTTAATAAAATTTATCTTCACTACATAGTCGCTTCTCGTTGTCTGTCCGTATAGTTATGCTTAGATCTTTAAGACTACGCAACGGATTTTGATGCGGTGTTTTTAATAGATAGAGTGATTCAAAGGGAAGTTTTATATGTATAATATATAAAGTATACCCGTGCGAAGCCGGGGCGGGTCGCTAGTTATAAATAAAGTGCGAATGACAACACTAAAAACCAAAAAAGAGGCCATCTCGTTATAATTCTTGAAGAAAGCGACGCTGTCAAGTGTAACAATCAAATCTAAGTTGCGAGTGTTTTGTTTTATAAGTTATATCACAGCAATGAAATGTGCCGACCACGCCAGAATTCATGAAAATGTAAACAACCATCAGAATTTTATTGTTTCTGTTTTATGAAGGTTTTCTTCTCCTATATATTATTTAACTAATCAAATATTAAGGAATGCGTATCTAAAGTTTTGTGTGCGAAGAAACTAATTAATAGTTTGTGTAAGAGCGGTCAATTAGGGTCGTAGCGAGTGGAAATCCGTGATCTGTTTATTCCTTCGGCCGGATTACAGACGTGATTATATGCAAATTGTATGTTTTTTTTATATTCTATTATACTATTAAACGAGCGATATTTCTATGTAAGTAAGTATATATATTGTCGGAAACGGCTCTAAGGATTTCGATGAAATTTGTAATAGTTAGGGGTTTACGGGGCGAGAAATAGATCTACGTAGCTAGGTCTCATGGCTGAGAAGTTTTCTCCGTATTTTCACCCGAGCTGAGCTCGGTCGCCGAGGGACTGTATATTATACTAGTGGCTCCGTGAGCTGAAGAAATAGCGGGCCTGCCATATCTAAAAAAAAGTGATAGGGCAAAAAAAACTAGCTAGGTACTTATAATTATTGAACCTGTCCGCATCGTTTCACGAGAATCGGTTGAGAAATGCGACCTTTAAAGGAATAGACGGATAGCGGGACATCTGAAGATGGACATGCGAGCGATTTTCGTCCAAGCTGAAGCATAGAACTTCGTTCACTTAATCACAAAATTGTTTATGAATGGATTAAATTTAGTGGCTCTGCTGTGAGCTGAAAACACGTGAATCTGTTTTTGTTTTAAAAAACCCTGATTCCATGCACCAAAAAATCTATAAGCATCATTAACGGAACTGTTTACAAAACCTGTACAGGAGAATGGCCGGACAGCGGGACAACCAGACATACGAAATAGTTTTGGCCCATTGAAACGGGCAGCTTCTTCGTTGGCGCTCGCTCGTTCAAATGGGTGTTATTATTTTATCGGCGCTGCACATCACAGTTTACTTTCTACCAAACTTGGCCACTTTTCCACGTAACATATTTATTACTCACCGACTATGGACATCAGAACTTGATTATGTTTACTACCCTTCCCGTCCATCACTTGTGAACCTAGCTTGTACACTTTGTTCACCATTTTGCACTAAATTAAAAAGTCTTCAAAAACAAAATTTATTGCAACTTAATCTAATTTTATCGTATTTTTAAACTTGTCTTTATAATTTCCCATGTAAGTATATGTGGAATTAAATAGTTTTTCGTCAAAATAGCACGAGTTTTTGTCACTATTAAATTAAGAATATTACGTTTCGATTTAGAATAGAGATGAAAGCAGCAGTGTGTATAGATCGCGCGTGACTGTTGCGCGCGCGCCGCACTGGATCTGCGGTGCTCTGGCGCACGCATTTATGAGAGTCGTTTGAGGAGTTAATTATTGATCTTTGATTTGCAGATAAACAACGTTGGTATAAGGACGTGACATTACAAGTGGCGAGTTTGGCGAATTTAGTAAATGCTTAAAATCTGACCGATGTGAAGATTGTCAAGAGGGTGACGTCAGAGCAGGAACTATTTCCACTTAGATTTTTATGTAGGTTTAAATATCTTTATTTTCTCGTAGGAATAAATACATTATTTGTTGTTATATTTGTTGTTTCAAAATAAATCTTATTCATTCATTCATTCATTCATTCATATAAACTTATATGAGAGATGAAACATGCTTTCTTTTTGTCGGGCGCAGTATTTAAATACACATAGTTAAAGTTTAACACGGAGTCAGAGGGTTTTTGTTACGGCCCGGCTAAACAACAAACAAACAAATTCTTGGACATACTTAATAAATTCAGTTAATTATAATGATTTTATTCAATTTATATGAATTTATTCAATTGATAATTTTATTCTGAATCAAACAATTCTTAATCTTTATGCGCATCCGGTTATAATTATAAGTAGGAATACTAGGTACATTAGGGTATTACGTCCAGTATACTTTGTGATCTCTTGCTGTTATTAACAATAGTTTTGTAAGTTATGTCTATTGTACCTACTAACACTTTTATGGGCTCCGCCTGAAATAAATGATTTTATTATTATTATTATTATTAAATATCCTACTGATATTAAAAATGCAAAAAATTGGGTGATAAGACGTTTGGATGTTTGTTGTTCAATCACACTTAAACGGCTCAACCGATTTGGGTGACATTTTGCACGGAGACAGTTGATAGCCTGGATTTTAAAATTAGGATAGTTTGTATCCCGGATCCACGCAGACTAAGTCGCGGGCGGAATCTAGTAAGTATATACATATTTGGGGGCAATCTTACAAAAATTGAATCAGCCCCATTATAAACTCAATTAGGCTCGTCTTATGAGTAGGTATGGACACGGAGTTTAATTATTGAGCCATTTAGAGCTCTCAGTGCGGTTTTTTTGCTCTGAAAGGTGTCGGGACTGAGATGGACCATAGGTTAGTATTCCACTTGAGACGTAAATCACATATTTCGCATAATAACCCTGGAAAATTAAGTTTTTTTCTAACTTTAGGTAATTTGTAACAGCGATTATTTGTTTTTTAATTTTCAAATATTATTCTAAGATGCCTTATCCAAGAATCCAAAAAAAAATCCATCGGGAAGTAAATATATATAAATAAATGACACCTCCATTATGTTTTTTGTGTGATTTATTTATTATTCTTGAGAGCTCATGTAAATTAACCAAAACAAAAATTATAATAACTATTAATATTTTTCCTCTTTTTTCAGGAATTTGTTAAATATCAATTTTTTTGATGAATAATATTTTGGTGGATTTTGAGTCTACGTAATTACTAAAATGATAATATTTCAGTTCAAAACAAAACCCTGCGGTTATGAATTATTTCGAAATTTCAATTTTTTTCCATAATAATGAAAATAAAATGCTTGGCCTAAGATAAAGATTGAGTGAGACGCAATATTGGACAAAGATCAGTGGGATACCACCCTTAGAGCTATACATTTCAACATGCATCGCCTGCCGATTTTGAGATATTGAACTTTGAAATGAAGCTGTCGCGGATATCAACTTTTTTAACCCCCGACGCAAAGAGAGGGGTTTTATAAGTTTAACGTGTCTGTCTGTGTATCTGTCTGTGGTATCGTAGCTCCCAAACGGATGAACCGATTTGAGTGAGGTTTTTTTTGTGTCATAGATAATTTTATCCCGAGTGTTCTTAGCCATGTAACATGAAAATCTGTTTAGTCGTTTTTGAGATATTGGACTTTGAAATGAAAAGTCGGGGGTTTTTCAACTTTTCTAAGTTGTAGGTAGTTATTAATTGTTAATTAGTATTTGGTTGATTGATGTAGGTACTATCGACAACACAGCTAACTGACCATCCGTGCACTTTATGTGCATTGTAATGAGGTTCTATATAAATACAGGATGGTCAGCTAACTGCGTTGGCGTTTGTATACGTAAGTTCCCAGAGCTCCTGGGGATACGATGGGCAATTGTCTCTAGCTATACTTAGAAACAAGGAATCCTCAAATCAATAAATCAGTAGGTAACTTGTGATTTTTCGAACTCGCGAGCGAAGTGAGCGAAGTTCTATGCTTTAGATTGGGCCAAAATTCGTTTGTCCGGATGTCCCACGGTCCCGCTGTCCGGCTGTCTTCCTCTACAGAGGGGCTACCGCGAAACGAAAACGAACTTCGTTTGTGTATCTCCGTCTCTGTCGCACTTGCTAGTTCGAGCGACAGAGAGGGAGATATTCGAACGAAGTTCGTTTTCACTTCGCGGTAGCCCCTCAGGTCACATCTCTCAACCGATTCTTGTGACATTTTGTGAGCTGAGGGGTACTCACGTAACGTTACATACGCGCGTTAAGACAGCATAACTGTCATTTTTCCGTTCAAAATTTGACATTTAGATCTACGTAACGTGCGTTACGTGATCGACCTGAAGGTTCAATAATTATTAAGCTGTTTTGTCGATTTAGTTTTCAGAAAAAAAAAAACAGAGCCGCTAGTCATATTGGACGACCAGTTTATTAGTGGGTAGTGACTCTGCTTACGAAGCTGACAGTCCTGGGTTCAAATGCTAGTTTAAGGTCAAAAAAAGTTATGCGTGATCATACATAAAAAAAAATATACGCGTTGACTTGAGAACCTCCTCCGTTTTTTTCGTCGGTTAAAAAAGGGGTGCGTAACGATGCATATAAAAAAAATTGAAATAATATTAGTCGCAATAACGCTCATTTGATATAATTATTGAGTGATATAACAACACTAAATATATTTACATAAGATATAATTATCATTTTATATAACGATCATTTGATATAATAATATTTAGTATAACATACTTTAAATATAATCCATATTTCCCATAATGAACAAATGACGCTAATTTATTCTAATGCACAGTTCGCATAATATATTTTGGTAGACTCTAAGGCAGGTCGGTGTAGGTACGACGACGAGCGAAGCGAGGAGGAGTGTTAGGTTGAACTGCGACCCTATAACGCGCGAGCCGAGCGAGCGCAGCGAGCGTGCCGCGGCAGCGGCCGGCGAAGCGCCAGAACCCAACTTTTTTACTACCTAATATATGCTTATATAGGTAGTACAATTTGCAAGCCGTTATGTTTGCTACATTTTCTTTTGGATGTCGTATGATTTTTATACCACTATTTCTATTAGGTTATGTAGAAGTAGGTTTGGTACGCGAAACGAACTGCAAGAGAAAAGTAGGTTATGCTGGGTAAATAAAACTCAAATGACACACAAAAAACTATTATATTTTAATACTTACTAAACTGAACGTAGACAGATAATATTAATTTTAATAATGAAACTACCCACCTAAATAACGTTTTACTACATCGTTGCACTTTGGAGTAATGGCGTGTTTGCTATTAATTATGATCGTTTAGGCGTTATTAATCTAACTAATATTAAAAACGAAATATTATTCTTCTTGATTTTATCGTACACATCTTTTTGAACTCGACTGCACCCATGACAGAAGAATTATTGAGCTTCTTACTGCGGGTTAGCTCGATTTGTGCAAGATTGGACAATCTTGAATGAGCGAGCGGAGCGCACGAAACTTGGGCCGAGATACTTTCGTATGATACAGGTCGCATTTCTCAACCGATTCTAGTGAAATTTCTGTGTTTATCATTCAACCTGAATAACTCACTGACAGAGACCTTCGCATCAGGAACCCCAAACACGTAATTCTCAAATAACTTCGCACTCATAATTGCCCTCTTGGAACTTATATGTTATGATTAAACAGTAAACGTTCTCAGTTTATCGTTTCACTTGAAAATATCTCCGGCAGGGGAGTCCCTGTTCCCAAGTTGAGGTAACTTATTAGTCTTATTACTTAGTATTCAGCACATTAAGTCGTGCGCGATAGCCTTCGTGACGGGACTTACCTGATAATAATAATCATTTGTTCCGAACCATAAGTCCATATTATTGACGACGAGGTCCTGGGTTCGAATCCCGGTATGGCCAAATATTCATGTGATGAGCATAAATATCTATTATTATTATATGAAATCTCAATTACTCTATATCTACAATAGTCCTTTTTTAAGGCATTTAAAGTGACTGTGTGAACTGTAAAAATCGCGTGTTTTTTTTTGTTATTTCAAAAACTGAATAGACAAAAACATCTATATAAAATAACGTTTCGAACGCACGTTAGGACAATGCAACTGTCATTTTTACAAGCTTTTATTTAACTTGCCCTGTTAGTATGGGACAAATCTGGCGAGTTAAATTTGACCCACTTCCCGGTGACCTATTGAGCTGAAATTTTGGGTATAAGTATAGTTTGGACGACAATTCAATATTATGGTACCATCGAGCTGATCTGATGATGGAGACAGAGGGTTGCCGTAGGAATTCAGTACTTAACCGACGTAACCCCGTTGAGTTTAGGTTCGTTAGAATCGTCTCAATGAGTAGTTGATGATGGTATACACAAAAGTACAGTCGGCAATAAAAGCTTGTACCAATAATGAATTTTTTTACAGAAACTTATTCCAAATAAAAAATGACATTTAGATCTGCCTAACGTACTTACGTACAGTGACCTCCTCGACTCAGACAGTATATATAAAGCGGGGTCGTGACTGGCATGAAAGTATGTACGGGCCTTCGGTTCGGGCCACAAACACCTGCGATCTGGGGCATTCACGAATTCACCGCCCTAGTTACGTAATGTACTATTACGTCACATCTGGCCACAATGCGAGTTTTACTGCATGCTGCGCGTACGGTAAAACTCGCATTGTGGCCAAGTGAAGACGTAAAATTTCGTAATTCGTAAAGCCCCAGTGAGCACATTTATGGCCCTCACCTTCGGTTCAGGCCACAAATTCAAGGGGCATTCACGAATTCAACGCCCTAGTTACGTACTGTACTATTACGATATAAGTGCGGAAAGCAGGTAATTCCCAACGAGTGACGATGATCAAACACACGACCTTCGGGGAGTGTTTTTGATCAACACGAGTTGGGAATTATCAATTCGCACGTGTATCATACAAGTAACATTTTACAATGCATCATGGGAGGCAATTAAAAATAATACATAAGAAGTGAAATCCCATCAAAAACATAAATGTGAAAGGCTGCCAAGTTCGATACTATGGGAATGCTTCGCCTATAAAAGAAGTGAGATCTGAATAGAGTACCAAGCTCCATAAAAATACCTCAAATCATAAATAGTTATAGGAATGCACACTTGACAGTACTTTATAATGATGTTACTTGGCAAGTTTTCACACACCACACACCTTTTCAATGCAATGAATCGACACCTTTGGACTGCAATGTGTCAAGTATATAATTTTCTATTAAAACTTGCCAAGTACCATCATTAAAAAGTACTGTCAAGTGTACATTTCTATAACTATTTATGATTTGAGGTATTTTTATGGAACTTGGTACTTATTCAGATCTCACTTCTTTTATAGGCGAAGTATTCCCATAGTATCGAACTTGGCAGCCTTTCACATTTATGTTTTTGATGGGATATCATTTATTTTTGTTAGGTGTAGGTTCTTCATTATTTTTTTATCACTTTTGCTTTAGCAAATGTCTCATTCCACTTAGGTATGTACTTTATACTATACCCTTTATACTAAGCGTCTAATTCTTTTTTCTACGTTTGCGTGGCACTGTCTGGATCCCTTTATTGGAAATGGAACAGTTTTATTGTTCTTGTCTTTAAGACAAACATGTATTGTCTTAAATTGGTATGTATCTAAATTTAAATAATAAGTCTTATCTCATTTCCACTCCATACCTACTTATAGTAGAACAAAATTACACATTCGTTGTTTTCAAAACTGACTCACACTTGGCCGTTTTTAGATTTTTACTTTATTTCGACCTAAAGAGAAACCTTCGAGCCAAATTTCAGGTCGGTACGACCATTGGAAGACAGACCCATTTAGTTCATTATACATAGTAGAACAAAGTTACACCTTCGCTATTTTTAAAACTGACTCGCACTTGGCCGTTTTCAGATTTTTCCCTTTACTTTGACCTTAAGACCTATCTCCATGCCAAATTTCAAGTCAGTACGACCATTGAAAGTGGTCTAGGTTTTTGATGAGTGAGTCAGTGAGTGAGTCAGTGAGTGTATAGTAAAAAATGCGATTTTCTGACGTCAATATCTCAAGAACTGCTACAGGTAGAATAATGAAATTTTGTATTCTAGACAATTAAGGGGATGTCAACAGACACTCGAAATTTCATATGCGTAGATAAAATATGTTTTGAGTTATAGGGTGGTCGAAAGTGGCCCAAAATGGTTCGTGTAATATAACCCACGGCCGGTGTGTCGCTTTTTTTTGCTCGAACTTGGCGGACACACTGCCGTGTGTCTAGATTTGAATTCTCATGAAAATCTCATTCTCGCACGTGTGTTAACATTTGTCCGAAATCCATTACCGCACGGCCACCCCCCGGCCCACCCCGCCGCACGGGCATGGAGGGCTTCCCGTGTTCATGTTGACCCGTGTAAAGGCGCACTTTCAGAGCAATTGCATTTGTAAATTATATTTCACTATAATACATAACAAACAAATTACATTGGAACAGAGCACCTAGCATCCATCGCCTCACAGAATCTCAAGCACTCATTACACACTTGGACTTGTACTTGTCCGTTTTTTTTGTCTTACTTGAGTCATCGATAACATAGTAAAGTCCCGCAATTTACCGATGCAAAGATTCATCGTGCTATACTAATAATATATTTACAATGCACTTGCTCTGAAAGTGCGCCTTTACATGGGTCAACATGAACACGGGAAGCCCTCCATGCCGGCACGGCGCGGCGCGCCGGGGGGCGGCCGTGCGGGAATGGATTTCGGGCCAAAATTCCCACACGCGTGCGAGAATGAGATTTCATGACAATTCAAATTTCACCTGTTTTATATAAATTTTAATTTCCTCGCATGATGCATTGTAAAATTTTGTATGATACACGTGCGGATAGGTACTTAATTCCCAACTTTCCGCAATTGTATTATAAATAACTATTGTATTATGAGGGGAGGTGATCTTGATCTTTGAGGTTGTAAGTTTGTACGTATTCTCTTGGAACTATTAGGTGCTCATTTGATTTTTAAAAATCTTATTTATATCCTGAAGAGCAAGGTGTTACCTAATCAATTTTAACAGACTTCAAAAAAAGAGGATATTTTCAATTCGGTTGCATTTTTTTATCATTATTGTTTTTAATGTGTATGACATTTAATGTGTATCCCAATGAGTTTTTTGGAACTTATGTACAGAAAATTTACCGTTAGCTTTTCGGTGAAGGAAAACATCGTGAGGAAACCGGTCTAATCCCAATATAAGGTCTAGTTTTCCCTCTGAGTTGGAAGGTCAGATGGCAGCTTTCGTAAATCTAGTGCCTACGCCAAATCTTGAGATGAGGTGTCAAAACAGTATTAAACGATATTAGACGCCAAGATTTTTTTAATACAACGACGGTGGCATACAAGCGCCCGCCTGATGGTATAAACGGACACTGCAGTCTATAGACGCATGCAACTCCAAAGGAGTAACATGGGCGTTGGCGACCCTTGATATGTTTGAGGATTCGCCGGAACAAATGCCCTAGCTCTCAACACAACGCATCTTCGGGAGCTCTGGCGACCTTGCTCACCACCAGGAACACAACACTACTATAGAGCAAGTCGTAGTGTTATTATGGCTGTGGTCTTCTGTAAGGCGGAGGTACTTCCCCAGTTGGGCTGCTCCACATTCGGGCGGGATGACATTTCGCTGTGCCCTATCTCACCAACTGTAATGTATTAGTTTTCTGCTTCTTCTTAATTTAGTAAGGTTAATTCATCGCCCCTTTCGGGAATACGCTAGGACGCCACCTATTAAATCCGCTATCTACGCAGATTTCATGATATAATTAAGCCGGAATTACATTACGAACTTTGTGGCGTGACACTAATTTTACAAAAAGATCGCGCAGGACACTAAATCGATTTGGGTTCATTAAATTAATGCAATGCATGTAAAACAATGCAATGTTGGTAAAACTAGTGCCAAGAAATTTAGTTTCACGCCATTAATTTCGTAATGTAATTCCGGCTTTACTATAAAAAGAATTATAATCTCAATGTTGTACGAATAACAACATGTACCTACGTCAAAAAAATCGTCAAAATTCGGAGCTGGAGTCCCAGAACCTTCAGAGGGTCACTAGGCTAAAATGCTAGGCTAAAGCGGTCGTCACATTAGACTTGACTGTGCTCAAACTAGGTCAGAATCCTGATAAGGGTTGACGCAAACTAGGTCAGAATCCTGATAAGGGTTGACGCAAACTAGGTCAGAATCCTGATAAGGGTTGACGCAAACTAGGTCAGAATCCTGATAAGGGTTGACGCAAACTGCACATAGCATTTATAGTAACATTGACATTACCATTAGTAGGTACTTATAGTTATTGCGCTGTCAATGCTATCGCTTGATAATACATTATGGCGATACTCTTTGGCCTGATTATTAGTAAATAACTGTTTAATTACCCATTTTAAACAATAATTGATTCGCTTTGATTCCGTAGAATTTAAGGGTTGCCTAGTAATTATCGAACGAGCGAGCGTAGCGAAGGAAGTTCTATACGCTTCAGCTTGGGCACAAAATCGTTTGTCCGGTGTCTGCCCCGCAGCTTTCCTCTACACGTCGCATTTCTCAACCAATTCTGACAGTCCAAACAAAAAAAAAAATTTTTTGTAAAGTTTTCTGTCAGTATTTCATAGTCACTAAAGTGTGTTAGGGGTAGTATTAACTACGGGTCTATAAGAGTGGGGTGGAAAAGGCCGTGTGATTAGGAGGCTTAAAATTGATAGTAAGTAATCTACGGTGTCTTGGCTATTACTTTTGTACATGAAAATTTACAGCGCAGCGTGGGTAAGCCCCTGACAAGGTGGACTGATGACCTGATAAAGGTTGCGGGAGTCCGCTGGATGCGAGTGGCGAGGGATCGGTCACTTTGGCACTCTTTGGGGGAGGCCTATGCCCAGCAGTGGACGTGTTTCGGCTGATATGATGTTGAAAATATAAATGTATTTGGTGGGATATTGCGTCTCATTCTAACCAAAGTTGTTTAGCTGCCCTCTAAGCTGTTAGGGAACCCTTATAGTTTCGCTATGTTCGTCTGTCTGTCTTTCCGCCTTCGGCTTAGCTCAATAACCATTACTACTAGAAAACTGTGATTCGGCATGGGTATACAAATCAATCACGCCGACAAAACAGTAGGTACAATAAATTATTGAAATTTTTTACAGTAAATAATATGGCGCTACTTTCCCGCACTAGTGCGGAAAAGAGCCTTTTCCGTGCATATGTCGAAACTTTAAAGAGCCATATGTACAGTAAAACGTTGTACGATACACGTGCGAATAGGTAATTCGCAACTCGTGTCGATTTAAAACACTCCCTTCGATAGTGTTTGAATTTATCACCACTCGTTGCGAAATTCCTATTTTCGGCACTTGTATC
The DNA here is from genome assembly GCA_945867215.1 of Epinotia demarniana. Classification (NCBI taxonomy): domain Eukaryota; kingdom Metazoa; phylum Arthropoda; class Insecta; order Lepidoptera; family Tortricidae; genus Epinotia; species Epinotia demarniana. Next base: position 651,665 of record OX244279.1, on the reverse strand, counting down.
GTAAATAACTATTTAAGGTACCTCCCCTACATCTAAAGCGGAGATTTAACTTTTTTTCGTTAAACCCATAGTGTGTATCGTTGGATAGCTTGTTCAAATATATTATGGGTTACTTAAAAGGATTTTTCAAATTAGTGATTCCTTTGCGACATCGTGATGATCTGTGATGTGCTGTGGGAGAATTGTTGTTCGAGTCACTTGTCGCCCCCTCCCCCCCTCCCCCTGCCAGCTAAATGGCTGCTACTGGGAATGTGAAAAACATCGTGGCAGTAGTACACATAATGAATTTAAAATGAAAACAATCACGGTTCAGTAGGCATAACTATGTAGATACCGAATAATAGTCGACCAACTTAAAATGTACTGAGAAAGGCCAACTTTCGTACAAATTCAGCCGACGCTTTTAGTTAGCGCGCGCCTGTCGATGTAACTAAGAAAGACAGGCAACTACGCAACCCTACACCGTGCGTGGCCCGACACGCACTTGGCCGATTTTTTATTATTTATATTAATGCGACGGTAACCTACTAGTGGTTCAGGCGTGCTGTCAAACGGCGGTCGTGGGTTCGAATACCGGCTCGTACCAATGAGTTTTTGGAACTTATGTACCTACTTACGGAATATCAGTTGATATTTGCCGTTAGCTTCTCGGTGAAGGAAAAACATCGTGAGGAAACCTACATACAACTGCGAAGAAATTCGAAGGTGTATGTTAAGTCCCCAACCCGCACTGGGCCAGCGTGGGGACTACTGCCCATTTCCTCTCATCCATGAGAGGAGGCCTCTGTGCCCAGCAGTGGGACGTATATATATAGGCAGAGTTATTATTATTATTATTTATTATTATTGTAAGTGCTAATAGATTGCTGCAAATAATGCTTTAAAACGACCCCTTTAAATAGGCCGCAAACGAATAACCTTTTATACAAACTCGTCAACAACAAACGCGAAAATCAAATCAGCCGACACTGAATTAGTATTTTTTACAATCGTGTTATAATAGAGAGCTTTTTAGTCGAGTACCGTGTGTAGGCCACGAAGCTTGCTGAGTGGCCTAAGTAAGGTACGATTTTAAAAAGCTTGATTATGACAGTATTGTGAACAATACTTTTTGTACGCGTTCATTAAAATTAATAATTTAAGTCATTAATACGAAAACGAAATATCGTAAGTATTATATTGTCTAGTTCTACTATCCGACTTCTTTTATACAAGATAATCCATAGATAATCAAACCACCGGCGTCCGTAATGTTGCAGTACTGTGCTGTAATTGGCCAATTACAAAGTGTAGTTTTTTTTCATGCCCTGGATACAGCAGCAAGATTCAGTAGATTTTTGACAGATGACGCGACGCTGCTACGTTCCGAAACGCCATAGATAGGCAATTTTGAATCTGATCTAGTCTCCTTAAACAAAAACACATATTCTTGAAATACGAAGTTCTATTTTCAATTTTTTTTCGGTTGTCTAGCCGCTAGACAACCTTCGATACGCTAGACTCTAGCGTATCGAAACAGTTATTTCGGTTGTTTCGGAAGTAACAGACTATTCAACGATGAAAAGAGTGTCGTTGCAGTATTCTCTATGAAATCTTAATATACAGATTTCAATCGACGAGTACAAAAATCTTATTTCTATTCAGTTTCCAAAATGATTTTACGTTTATTCGCTTCGGAAGAGGAACAGTCGAGAACGAAACCTTGATATCTTTCATAGGATTTTTTGTCGTAGATTTGTCCCTTTCGCACTCACGTGAAGTATTTATCTACTTAGACTTTGTTAGACTGAAATAGGACTCTGCTAAGAACGAATTCTGTTTGTATTACCATATACCGTTTACCGTTACCATACCGTTTATCGTCAGACGGGCCGGTACGTTTGTTTGCCACTGACGTGGTATAAAAATAATACCTATATGAAAAAAATGCTGAAATTTGTTATCAATCCCATCAATTATAAAACAATTACAAAATAAATGGCAATTAGGGTAGACCGAGGCGCATTAGAGCGCGAAGATTCGTAGCCCAAGTGTCCCAAAAAAAATGTTGTCGGGTATAACTATGGGTAGTACTTATACAGTTTTTGTACAGACTTTTCCACCAAAAAAAATGTATATTTTCTCGCTTTAGGGATTCCACACTAACGAATTTGTCTCCAAAATTCTCCGAACAAATGCAGCGTAGGGTACCGAGGGCTCCCGGTGTGATATATATATGTTTATTGATCAGTTTTAAATTTGACTATTTAGAATAGAATAGAATAGAATCACATTTATTCAGGTAACACATCATAATTAAAAATCACATTAACAATTACATCGAAAAAGCATACAATGAAATTGCGAAAAATATTACAAATTTATTTCTACAGTCAAATAATTCAGCCCAATATTCACACAATAGAATCCGCTCTCGGTTCGTAGGCGCTTATTTAGCGGGAAACCACCTCATCGGCTAAGAGCGTAGTGCTACGAACTCGTTGGCATTGAAAGTGTTTTTACATCAAACGTGATCCGAGTTACCCCGGTCTACCCTACTCTCGCACTTTGAATTAGGGTAGCATAGCAACAGGCAGCTTTGTTAAATGTTTTGCAACCCGTTAAACCACGATTCGTTGCCTTTCCATCAAGGACATATTGATCTCGTATTACTTATAATATTAACAACCCTTAGGTTGTTAAGCATTTCGGGATAGATCAAAGTTGGCAGATTAATCAATATGGTGAAGTTGAAAGGTTATTATGCTATCAAAACATTTTCACAGACCCGTTACAATATTTGGTAAAATGATACAGTCGGTTTCAATTTAGCTTTCAAGACTTGACTAACTAACATATTTACATACTGACACGGCGAGTTAAAATACATTATTGTTGATCGAGCGGGCGAAGCGAACGAAGTTCTATGCTTGAGCTTCGGCGGAAATTCGGTCGTATGTCCGAATGTCCCACTGTCCGGCTGGTCTCCTCTACAGGTCGCATTTGTAAACCGATTCTTGTAAGATTTGGTGAGCAGAGTAGATATGATAATTAATATATAATTAATAGCGATTAAGTTTTTCGATTTTTTTAAATTACTTTTCTGTATATGGTGTCGGGTTAGAATATTATCACCCCCTTTCTTCCCGTGGGTGTCGTAAAAGTCTACTAAGGGAGAGGGAGGGTTGAAGTGTGTTGTGGGCGATGGGCTAGCAACGTATCACTGCGATATCACATCTTGTCGATCTATTATATCCATATATAAAAGTGGGACTGAAACACAAGTTTCATGTGCTCTGCCTACCTATTTTATAAATATATTTTTAAACAGACTATCGAGTTTTACAGCACATCACCTAGCCACTGGTTAATAACTTCGATATTGAGTGACCGCGATCACCTTGGACTTTTTTTTGTGTGTATATTAATAAACCTGACACTGGAAATAGCGGGGATTCGAGTCGCTGTAAAAAATGGACCCTCATCAAATTCATGAGACGCGCTATTAAAATGCCTCGGATTTTCCCGTAGCCAAGGCATGGCTGGATAATTGGCAGAGATTTACGTTGTCCGACAAATCCCCAATAATTGGCCCGATACTCAGTTAAGATGTTCATTAAGGATATAGCCTCTTTCTATCTTTAATGGATAAGTAAGTATGTGTTAGGAAGTTTATCTCAGGATTACTACAAATGTTTGAAACTATATGGGTAACTTTACGAGGGCGGATTCTACCAAACAGGAATTGGGAAACAGGGGCTTAATTTGACTTTGTTTTTCTTTGGTTGAATTGACACTCTAATGAAGAATAATAAATAAAAAAAATTCTATGTATATGACAGCTGCTGGCCCCATATTTTTAACGTCGATCGGTCTGTAATCGTAACTTGGTCAGCGAACGAAAAAACCATAGAAATCTAAGTAGCACTGCAAAATGCCCCCCCCCCCCCCCCCCCCCCCAGGATCAGAGCGGGGTGACAAAACGATGCCAGACAGTTTAGTTCAAACACGCGCATACCGGGGTTGCGGCATGTGTTTAGGTACAAAGTATTAAGCAGCTCGCATTCTATGGTTTTTTCCGTTCGCTGAACTTGGTGGAACCCAACCTAAGCGAGCTATAGGCAGATGGATGCAAGGAACAACGTCAAATGCACGGACGGACGGATGAGTTGAAAATATTGTTTGGGTTGTCAAAAAAGATGACGTAATACGAGTATATGGCCAAGCCCTATATGAAATTCGATTTGCATCCGTTGCATAATGTAGTTTTGATTTCGAACTATGCAAGTTTGTAGCCCTATCCTCCTGGATCCTGGAGATATCGATTGTGCCAAAACAAATCAGTGCAAAATCAAATTGCAAATGTCGGAAAATTAGTTTAAAAAATCATGGAGTTTTCCCATCGCAAAACTGATAGCTGATTGGCTTGGCCATTTGTGACTCGGTGTTTATTTTTCGGGTTGACAGTTTCGTTTCGAAACGTTCTGACGACTGCAGATTTTTTAAAATGTTATGTTCTCAAGTGAGGACCGGGGTGATCCAGGAGGCTATACCGTACCCAAAGCGCCGATATGACATTACACGACGATGTTTGACCCACTTCAAAATACTTACCTTCTTTACTTTTAAAAACTTTAACCGACTTTAATCCAATACTTCGCCAAATCAGATACATTATAATAACTACAACTTAGATAAAAACTTTTTAACAAAAAAATTAAACCGCCGAAAAAAAACTGAAAAGCAAAAAATAATAAACCTTTTTTATTTAGTTTAATAACTAAGTTCTTAAATAAATCTAAGTGTACCTAAGTAATTTTGAGTCAGCGCCAAACAAGCATATAAATATTACACCTTTTTTTATTAACCTTAATAACTAAGTTCTTAAATTAATCTAATTTTATTTTTAAATATTCTGTGCCTTACTTTAGTGAATTACTAACTTAATTACTAGTTACATGCAATATTTTTGATTACTCTCTGCATAATATGTGGTCATACATTTCAATCGGTAAGTGAACAATCAATCATCCCCTGTTTTTCTACCCTCAGGGTCGAAATTTTTATTTAAAATTTATGTGGTACCAACTTCGAGGTATACCCTTTCATTAAAAAAAGAATTATCAAAATCGGACTACTCTGTAAAAAGTTATGCGTGGTCATACTTAAAAAAATATATATACGCGTTGACTTGAGAACCTCTTCCGTTTTTTCGTCGTTTGAAAAGTTGAAAAACCCCCGAAATTTTCATTTCAAAGTCCAATATTTCAAAACCGGCTGAACAGATTTTCATGAAAAATGGCTAACAACACTCGGGATAAAGTTATCTATGACACAAAAAAACCGTATTCAAATCGGTCCATCCGTTAGGGAGCTACGATGCCACAGACAGATACACAGACAGACACGTTAAAATTATAACACCCCTCTTTTTGATTCGGGGGTTAAAAACCCAAATTGCTGTATGTGGCTAATGTTCCATCGATTCCTCAAGGATCTCAGAATCACCTTTGGCAATTCAGTAGTTGCTATTTCAACGAAATCTTATCGAAATGTGTGACATACTTTACATCATACATCATTAAGGAGTTCCATATGTCACATGTGGTCTTCGTCGTCAGTTCCACTCCACCAAATTTGTGATTTCCGGATGTAACTACACGAGTTGTAATAGAAAATACCAAAATTGCTACACGCGTGCCTAATAAATTATTATATTATATAAGCCTATAGTGTCCCACTGCTGGGCAAAGGCCTCCCCTCTCGACTTCCACTCGTCCCGGATTTGAGAAATCTCTGGCCAATCGCTACAAAATGCGTCCAGGTCGTCCCGCCATCTCCGTCTCGGCCTGCCACGTCGCCGCCGGCCGTCGTGTGGCACCCACTCCGTGGCTATTTTCGCCCCCTCTGTGGATGCATGCGGCAGACGTGGCCAGCCCAAAAAATATGCGAGTTAATAAATAAATTATTTAACGTTGAAAAGGAGAGTCATAACACTGTGCGGCTCCGCCTTAGATGACGTCAGCCTCCTGAGCCTGATCCAACCTGCCCCTCTATTCTGTAAGTTGTTTTAAGCTCACCTCAACGCTCACCCACAAATATATCTTGACACTTCAAAGCGTTCTAGTTTCGTATTAGAGAGGTCTAGTTTCGTGGCAGGTGACCGCCGGGGTGAGCTGCTTTAGCGCGTAGCGAGTAAAAGCCATGATCTTCATCGAGGGGTAACTTTTCCGCATGATGGTCTGGAAATTATGTAGGCAAGGGCAGATGTCCACTGAAAACACACTCTCCGTTTACATACTAAGTTGTTTTGTAGATTGGTTTCCTATTAGCATATTTAAATTTGCTCACCTAAAACTAATTAGCATATCCGGCCTGTGTTTTGGTAGTAAACTAATTTCAGTAAAGGTGTTCACCCTTATATACCCTTTGTCATGTTTATCCAACAGCACGGCTATCTCAAGACGGTCCGCTAGTTGCGGCGACATACACCGTCCGTCTCTTTCTCAGCGTTCTAATTAGAAAGAGACGATAGTCTATCTCGTCGTGCACGACTTCATTAGACTTATTGCAATCCAATTCAGCACGACTATCATACGACGGCGAGTGAGCTCTGTCGATTTTTCTCGCACTATCCATCTCTTTCTTTATTAGAACACTTAGAACAAGAGACAAATGTGAGAAAAATAATGGACGTGGTTCAAACAGAAGACTGCTACGAACTACGGCGTAGCACTGTGAGCGTAGCGTGGCTGTGAATGAAATGAAATAAGGACAACTCTTATACATCGTAAACATTTGCTTTGATTTTCCTATGATTTAGTAGATATAACGGTTGAGTTTTTTTTATATATAGTTTATTGTGCTACCAGTACAGTGTGCCCACGAGAATACTGAATATACTAAGAACCTTGACGCATCAAAATGCAAGTCATTTCGTCGACAATGAAACCTCCATTTTGATATTGAAACGTCACTGATAATAGTCATCGGTTACATTGAATTATCAGAATGATGACCACTCCTAAGCAACGTCATATGTTTGGGTTTAGATCAATATATGATGTAAACTTAAAGTGGGCATATATCAAACATCCTCATATATTCAGTCAAAGCAATAACACGTAATTGCAGTGTCCAGAGGCTCGCGGTACTCGACGGATCACCGCCCCCGCCCAAGTGGTCTCAGTTCGAGTTGCGCAACGCTTCGGGAGCTCAAAAACCGTGCGCCATGACATTACAGTCTGTAACATTTGAGGGTTACAAAGCCTAGGTTCAGAACTTAAATTACAGACTCCACTAGTAGCCCGCGTATATATCATACTATAAAGGTATATAGTGTTTAACACGATTGATTTTACTCTTCAGTTGAGCTAGAATAGTTTTTAGTAGCGATTTAAGGACACAAACCTGATGATGGCATTCTCATCACTTCAAAGTGGAAAATTCACTGCACTTTCACGTTGCCGTGGATAAAATCATGCCTCACTGCCTCTATTATTTGTACCTTTCCATTCTGGATTAATTTAATTATGCAAACACTAATACTAAAGCTGTTAAATAAAGCAAACAATAAATTGCATAAAAGAAAAACATACGTCTGTTTTGACAGATGAGTAATTACCACAGATACGCCTAGAGCGGTGCGCGTTTGCATAAACGATCGGTCTTCCTTGACAAGAAAAATCCTTAATTAATAGAATAATTATTTAATAACTAAAGCATTATCGGAAGAATGTCTACGTTATTTATAACAATAAAATTATCAATTTGAGTGGTATGGTTTTGAGTTTGAGGATAGCAGTTGCTTTAAGGCTGGGGAGCAAGGTATGCGAAGCGCACCGATGCGTTTGTGGGACAATGGTGGAGGAGAATGGCCACCACGGGCTAAGCTGCAAAAGATGTGCGGGTCGGTTCCCTAGACACCATTCTATCAATGAGATCGTGCGTCGGGCTATGGTGTCCGCCAACGTACCGTGCATCCTGGAGCCCCCGGGTCTGTCTCGGACTGACGGAAAAAGACCAGACGGGTTGACGTTGGTTCCCTGGCAGAGAGGGCGGTGCCTCCTATGGGATGCAACTTGTGTTAGCACTTTTGCAGCGTCCCATCTAAAGCACACAATTAAGTCAGCTGGTTCGGCGGCCGAAAATGCCGCCAAGCTCAAACACGCAAAGTACTCTGCCTTGGAACCGACTTATGATTTCGTTCCGGTTGCTGTGGAGACAGCTGGGCCCTGGGGCAGTGAGGCTCTCGGGCTGTGCAAGGAGTTAGGCAGACGATTAAGGGACAGGGGCCTTGACCCCCGCTCTGGGTCATGGCTCGTCCAACAGGTCTCCATTGCTGTTCAGCGAGGCAATGCCGCTAGCATTTTGGGGACCTTTGGTTCGGGCTTGACGCAGAGCGGGATGTACTCGTAGTATTACTTTTATTTATTTTTACGTATTTTAATTTTATCATTCTTTACACCATTGTATTCCGACTTGATTTGTAATTCATATTATGATAATGTCCATATTGTTATTTTAAACTAATTAAAGATACTTTTATTCGTTTAGAAAGTCTATGTTCTGTCTTGATGTTGCCACGAACATATTAACGTTTCGTTACAGGTGGATGTCGTTCGGTAGTTGTGTCTCCTGAAGGACTCGTGTAATTCTCTTTGCTTGCTTGTTGGGTTGTTCCACGCCAATATAAGCATATCTTTGAGTTCGTAGGGAATCGTCGACTCTCACGAGTAAAAACTTAAGTAATATAATTCTTGTTCTTTTCCAATTGGAATGCGAAATGGATGTGAAACGGAACGTTTAATCATTTTTTTTTATGTCGCGACCTTTTGCTGAAGGGCATGACAGAGCATTTCCTTCTGGTCTCGGCTAGTGATTGTAGAGAAAATGCACTTCTAACCGTGAATCACCAATTTCGGGTCGTTATCGGCGAGGGACGAAAATGTGAACATGTAGTTCGCGGAAGCCCCCTTTTAAACACAACACAATGATGCAGTATCCACCTACTATCGCCTACGTGGCAAACCTAACCTTTTATAATTGAACCCGCCATGTAGCGGGTTTCTACTTTAGGTTTTAAAATCAGGTTTCTACGTTAGGTTCAACTCATGACCGCTGGTCTATAATGCCTAAATAACTTTGTACCAGAAGAATGGTCCCTCTTCAACTCTTTAATATATCTCGAGCTGTACGACACGTGCAGACTCCAACGTGTATGTGAAGGAAGGCCTGCCGGTAGTCCACCGCCATTGGGTACGTGGTATACCCATCTCGGTGTGCTGCGGACCATCGCAACTGTGGCGTTGGAGTAGCGCCTCGGCTTATCCTGGCTGCAGCTAAGTAGCTGTGATAGCTGGTAATGTATTGATACTTTTGGTATATAAACTTTAAATGCTGTGCGTCTTAGACACTTATAGTGAAATGTGGTGACAAAGGAAGACTTTCCTAGACTGAGTGTGACAGTACCCTTTTATTAAAGTGTGAAAAATATACTTCTTGGTTTGAACAAGGCTTGTTTTATTTAAGCATGGTCATTCAGCTTGAGTATTGGTAATTGTCTGGCGCCCTGTGCTAATTATAAATTTTGACAGTTGCCTACCTCCGAGGGTGGTCCAACACAACCCATGCCTTGAGAACGCTTGAGTTACTTTCTTTCCGCTGAGCCTAGTCAAGTTATTACAAGTCTTACAAAATCAATAACAGGAAAAGGTTTTCAATGAATCTCAGAACCGAGCTTGCTTACACGTCGAAACTCGATTAGGACGATCAATATTTCTTGCTATACATTTTTATTCAGGCGTTAACTCCACGTCTCAGAACAACTAAAATACTTGAGATTTACTTTTCTTTATTACTCGTACCATTTGATTATTGTGTATACAATTCTACTTATAGGTGGGTAAGTTTTGTTAATGAACATTTGTTTTTGTTTAGATTTGGTATTCAATCAATTAAATAAAATACCATAATTATGTTGAGTGGCATCAATTTTGGCGCGTTGCATTTTATTGTAATTTTTTTACAGATACGCAATTCTATGTCAAAAACCTTATAAATAAAAACTGCGATCCTCTTCAAATGCTACCCACAAGTCGGAAAAAACTGCTTTAGACAGGATTGTTTATTTATTTATCATTTCACGGAAAACCAACAGAGCAGCATATGCATATACCTACACCATGATAAAACCAAAGAGCCGATAATAATAATATTAAAAATAAATATTTATTTCAGACCAAGTCCATACACATTTGTTAGTAAAAGGTAATTAAGTTAAGAACTAAATGAGTGTTATAATAATAATAAGACGCAGGTCCGAGGTCACAATTACAGGTCCTCACTTATAGAAATTAATAATTGACAAAACTTAAACTTTGCGCACATTCGCAGTAAACTATCACGCACTAATGGCATATACCGGATGGAAAGGCACGACGATCCTTTCTGCAAAGTTTCCTCAATGTTTTGATTTTGTTACGAACAATTAGTACCTAAAATTATTAAAATTAATTAATGTTCTTCTTAGTGACAACCCTACTATTACTACGTACTAATAATTGTATATAAGTATTGATTGAGGTCACTGACCCTTGTGTTATTGTTAAAATGTTACTGAACCTAATGAGGGTTGTCATAAAAAGTTAACTGCCTATTACTTCAAAATGCTTACGAATATATGAGCCTTAGTTTCTTTAGAGGAAATACAGTACTAAACTAAACAATCCCCCCTTTGCGGAAAGGATCGTCGTGCCTTTCCACCCGGTATAAGTTCAATGTAGTTAATAAATTAAGAAATATAAGTAACCCGAGCCTACACATCCATGAAGTATATGTGTCAATCGCCCTTTGAACTGTTTCCGGGCTATCAATCAATATCATTTAGGTACACAATCACCCCGTAAATAATATGATCGCCGAATCGTTCGCTTGTCACTCCGAGTGGTGCCGGCGATTCGGGACCAGCGGACGACCGACACTTCCTTTCTAAACCTATTAATGCTTTTGTTTGTCTTGCCGGGATGTCTCTAAGTACTTAAGTACTTAGAGCTTTATAGGCCATCGATGTATGGAAACAAATATTTTCGACATTAAAGCATGAGCCTTGCTACACCTATTACTTAATTATGGGGCTGATATTCATAAATTAAGTAATTTCAAAATATGGGGGGTCTGGCCATCGATCGTCATTTTATTAGGCGGGGAGGCTCAATTCCATGGAATAACAGGATGATGATAGGGGGGGTCAAAAATCGACAAAAAACGATGACGTAATTTATGGACAAGCCCTAGGTAGACCTGCAGGTCGATCATCTCTTTATGCCAAATAGTATTTAAATCGGTTTAGCAGTTTAAGCGTGAAGAGGTAACAAACAGACAGACAGACACACTGTTGCATTTATAATATTTTATTATTATAATATAATCATTATATATATATATTTATATATATATATATATATATATATATATATGTATACGTCATGAAACGCACCCGATAAGCGGTCTCGTATCCACGCGCTTTGATCGTTATATGTATATCACAAATAATAAGCTTGCAATTCAACGTTTTGAAATTCAATTTGGATAGAGTAGACCAGGACACCTTTTTGAGAATAACCGAATTAGGTTAGGTTATTCGCATAAGTAGGGTCCCGCTCTAGCTGTTCCAAACTTTCATATAGCTTAATGTAATTGGTTAAAGTATTAGAAGCTCTGAATATTTAGTAACGTCAATACGGATTAGCACTGTCGTATTAAATGGGTTATGGCTTTTGTTGTAAAATGGAGTTTACGTATCACAAAATCCGTACTCGGTTCGTAGTACGCCGGAATCTTGTATTTTATAATCTCAAATAAGGTTGTAGACATTACATAAAATAGTCAATAATGATGTATTTTCTCGAACAAGGGTGAAAAATGAAGTTAAATGGAGAAAAAAGCAACGCGAGAGGTTAAGTCCTGTGGCCCAGTTTCAAAGAGGGTACTTCCGACTAAGACCCAATGTCCCAATATTAGAAGTTATTAATAAAGTCCTGAACGCCCACACCAAAAAATGTTTATAACTGGTTAACCCCAACAGATACAGGTGTCATCTTTTAGGGGTTTTGTTCTTTTTTTATCACATTGGGCTGTTACGTTTAATCTAAGGCAAATCGAACAGTCTCGGAAATCTTATTTAAAAAAAAGGATTTAAGTAAACACTTAAAACTAGTAGAGATCAACAAAGAAAGGCTTCAGCATCATCAAAGTTACAATACTTGGCTCTCTTTCCCACAAAAACTTTTTAAAAACCCTCAATAAACTAATCTTTCCAAATAATCTTTTTTTATTATTGCAGTTAGCAAATCAGGTCGAAAATCCCACAGAAAATGGGAATTTGTACACACCTATTATAAACATAAACCAAAATAATACTGATAATTAGCAATGTTAGCCTACTTTTATAATAGATATACCCAAAATTACCTCGAAAGTGCGAATGTTAACAAACAATTTACCAAAAAAATCAACATTATTATACTATTATTGTAATTTTAGTCAATATAATAAACCTCATTATGTTAACAAACGTATAAAACTCAATGTTCTTAAAAGTAACACAATATAAAGTTCTTTAAAGTACCCTACATATTTTTTTTGGGACCATCACAGTCTCTATTCACCGCTTTGAACTTAGATTTGAATCTGTATACTTATGAATCAAAATGTAAATGCTAACTATTATAAATATGAATGATAAAACTATGACAAATTGTGCTACAGATATAAATATCCTGTTTTTTATTCTGTATTTATCACATGAACACAAACTATTAGAAAAGCAGGATGTTAAATAATATGAAATGCAATAAGACCCGGTAACCTTCTACTAGTACAAATAAATTATCATCAAAAATTCACATCGAAAATTAAGCAAATACCGTCAAATAATAGTATTTACGAATAGTTTATTTCTTTATCTCGAATAAAAACCAAAAACATTAAATATAACATAAAGATTTCAAAGATTGAAATAAATTAAAATAACCTCTTTTCGTAGCGCGTGTCATCGTTGCGACGTATTGTGTCAGAAGTCCGAAGATTACCCTCCCTGCTCCCTTGAAGCAGTGCTGCCACAATGCCAAATATATCCACAGACTAACCGGAAACGTAGAAATAACGTGACGCGTAATACAAAAACATCAAGTGACCTTAAACATTTGGTTCTAGTATTATCACAATGGGTCATTTTACTCCAAGTCTCCATTTTAAAACTTGGGCGTTTACTGCAAACTGATTTTGTCCTAGTATTATCACTTTGAACCCCAGGAGGTCACAAAGCTATAAGTATCCAAAGTTATAAGAGGGGGTATGTTCTGGCCCTTTTCCGCAAAACGCAAATTTTAAAGAAAGTTGACTAGCTATACTTCGTTTATCTAGAAAATAACCGTTAAAATCTTGACTAAACACAAAACTAAACAAAACGGTGTGCAAGTACAGTCTCCGTCATAAATACTTGCCACAACACAATCTATATCTAATGCCGCAACGTATAAGATATGTCATATGTTATGGCAGTTATTGCGGGTTACTGTACATTATTGTTTACACGCACCAGTTAATTACAGCACTCTAAGCTTTTACGATAACAACAGTGGCGGCGCCGGTTTACGACTCGCTTATAATAGTTTTAATAATACACCGTGTGAGGTATAACAAGTATTCACTTCCAGAGCTGTAACCGTTTAGTTTCTATCGTAAATGCTACTTAAGTTTCTGCCAAAAAAATCATATTTGGTACAAGCTCCTGTATACCGTCATCAACTACTCGTTAAGATTATTCTAACCCAAACTGGGAAACGTCTGTTAAATCCTGAATTCCCATGGCCACCACCATCAGATCAGCTCGATGGTACCATAATATTGAATTGTCATCCAAACAATACATACACCCAAAATTTCAGCTCATTAGATTGACGACATCTGCTTCAAAATTGAGTAACAAACATAGTTCCATACATTGCTAAATTAAATAAAAGCTTAGCGAAAAGGCAAGTGATCTGCAATCAAACATCACGCCTTATATAATATCTGTCGAGAGGTGTCCAATATTCTTGCTGTCACAACAGGGAATAATCAATTACCATCAAGGTGAATGTAGCTTTATTTAAGAAGCTAGTTCAATTATGTAGGTACTTATATGAATCTCACATCTTACTAATAATTATCGGAGTTCCCCGGCAATTTGGATGTTTGGATATACGTTACTCAATCACGCTTAAACGGCTTTAGCGATTTGGGTAAATATTGGCACGAAGATAGTTTATAGCCTGGATTAAAATAGGACAGTTTTTATCCCGTGTCCACGCAGATGAAGTCGCGGGCGGAAGTAAGTTGTTAAATGATCGAATCGTTAACCGTTTTCGGAAACCTGTTAACAAACAAATAAATATACAAATCATCATCGTCATCATCATATTTACCGAAAGACGCTCACTGCTGAACATAGACCTCCCCTAAAGAGTGCCACAATGACCGGGCCTGCGCCACCCGCAGCCAGCGGACTCACGCGACCTCTACCTGGTCATCATCGGAGGGTGGGCTGCAGCGTCCTTAAATTAGGTATGGTGGAAACACTGCGACCGCCAACCCGCATGCCAAGCGTGGCGATTATGACAGTATGACAAGTAAAGTGTACAAAATACAAACATAGTTAAGATTTATAGTTAAAACGTGTATTTGTTCAAGAAATAAGAATATCCTACTTAATATTATAAATATGCAAAAGTTTGGATGTTTAGACGTTTGGATGCTTGTCACTCAATCACGCTTAAACAGCTCAACCGATTTGGATGAAATTTTGCGCGCAGATAGTTTATAGGCTGGATTAAAAATATAAGCTAGTATTAACCCAAATCCACACAGACGAAGTCGCAGGCGGAAGCTAGTGATTTATAGTTTTTACATGTTTCGTTTAAGAAAGAAGTAATGATTACATAAAAATATCCGTCAAGTGCGTACAAAAACACATCTCCCTAGGCAACTAACAATGATAGAATCCGTAACAGGCAACAATACGTACCTACTCCAACTAACTTAAACTAACAAAAAAGACCGCCCGGATCGTTAGTGGCCCGAAAGTTCCCATCATACTGGGAGAACTCGGTTGAGCCAGGAACGTACGGGAACAGGGATCGCAGCCCCTATCCCAAGCCGACCCAAATCCCGTTATTAATTTGATGACAAAATTTTAATTAGGTAGTATATTTCGTCAATATCAAGTCCAATCGGAGAAGACACCAACTGATAGTTACAAAAGTCAAATCCTATATCTTCAATTAAAATGTACCGCGAATTTACATTAAAATGTATATAAGCTACCTAATCTCTACACTGAAACATCAACCAATTTAAGAAAATGCTAATCACTATGCTTGTGCAATTTATTTATTTATTTCTTACACATTACCTTTATAGGCCTACAGTTAAGGCGCCTACAATATTAGGACTTAATTTAAAACTGTGATGAATCTCGAAACTTACATACCTACTAATCTAGACACGTTGCTACCTACTAACAATACATATTACTTTTCATCTCTCCTGTTCTGAAAGTTGACTTTTCATGGGTATATATCCGGGTGGCCAAATTGAACAATCCCTTCGCCGCCGTGGAATTTATTATTGATTTTGGATGAATAATCTTTGTTTTTACTATTTTCTCGTAGTCGAAGTGATAATTAGAGTGTATAACTCTGGTCTAAAAGCCATATTGCCCCTCGAACAATTTTCCCTCACTTCGATCGGGAAAATAACCATCTCGTGGCAATATGGCTTATTTTAGACCCTTTGTCAAACAATCTACTATAGGGCACTTATTTTAGTGAGCACGGTTTGCCAGCTATCGGCAAACACGTCGGCATCCTGCCTCAACACGAGTTGATTGAGTAATGAATAATGTTATTATTACTCATTAGGTGAATATTTCAATCATGAATTTGACTGATCTTGATAACTAAACATTTACCAC
Organism: Epinotia demarniana; assembly: GCA_945867215.1. Lineage (NCBI taxonomy): Eukaryota > Metazoa > Arthropoda > Insecta > Lepidoptera > Tortricidae > Epinotia > Epinotia demarniana. Next base: position 635,671 of record OX244279.1, on the reverse strand, counting down.
ATACCTACTTAATTATGTTAGTCAGTGTTTCACTCTCTTTGCGAGCTGTCTGAACACTAGGACATGTTGCACTTAAATAACTATACCTAATACCACATTCAGCAATGTAATACATTTTCATTTTCAATATTAAATATGAGAGATTCCGTGAAAATTCAATTGTGATAATACCTACGCTAGGGGTTACGCTGATTTTGTTTCTGGTTGATGAGGATGACGTCATAGTCAATTGAAATCAATTAATCTTGCTGTCAGATGTAATACCCACGTAATTATCAATGTTTTGGTCAATTTGATGTCGGAGGAAAGCTTTTTACGTAGGTTCAACAGAATCCCTAATAATGTACTATTCACGTGATAGGTATTCGCCACCCGCGTGGCACACCCGCGTTTTTCAGAGAACGGCGGGATAAAATATAACGTAAGTCTATCTGAGAAACCCATCAGACGAGAAAAAAAACGATGAAAGATTTATTTTTATTGTATGAAGTAGTGCCCTACAAGACAAAACTACAAAGCTATACCCTCACAAACTTAATCTGTTTATAATACCCAATAGGTAGTGCCTTTAGATTACAAATTAAATATCCTGTCCCAACGACGTGCCGTGTTGAGCGTGAGAGACATATTTTTTGAAATCTAGCTATAAACACAACGAATCTTCAAATCAGTAAAGGGTCGGCAACGAGCTCCTCTAGTCACAAGCGTCCTAAGGTTACGGTGTTGGCTTATCATGAGGCGGGCTCTGGCTTATTTGCCACCCTTTTCCGCTCGTTCCGACACGACAGCGCGAAGAATGGGAATGTGAAACGGAATCGTCAGATAATAATAATAAATCGTGTTGTCCACTACAGGAGTCATCCCAACACAGTTGCATACCTCTATCAGAACCTTGTCATTGCCACCGTTTTCTTATATTGTAATGCAGAGAGCTGTAATCCTAAACACTTGCAGAATAGTCAGAAAATTCCTAGAGAATGATTCACTCAGTAACGTACAAACCCGAGCACATCAATCAGACACTCTTTTTCCACCCGAGAAACATAACATAGAACAACTCTCCGATCATCATCATCATCATCATCATCATCATCATCATCATCATCAAGATGTTCCCTCAGATCATCAAAATACAAATTCAAAATTCAAATATTTATTCTGCAAGTAGGCCTCAAGGGCTCTCTCACATGTCCGAGCTTACAAATTGAGTTAATTAACATTAAATGACATTAATATGCTCATATTTCCCGAGAGATGTATAGAGTCTCCGGGTCCATTATATCACAATTCTATAATAATAATAAGGAGATGTAAAGTCTCTAGCGTCAAAATGAAATAGGTATAATAATAATTATATAGGAGATGTAAAGTCTCCAGCGTCAAATAAAATAAAATAACTGAGATGTAAAGAGTCCCTGGTCAAATAATTTTTGTCTTGGATTAAACTAATGCTACCAATGGTATACATAATAATATTGCATGTAACCAATTACAATAAAAGACAAACCAAAATAGACATTAATTGAAACAGCCAGTAACAGCGGCATCCGCAAGCAACACGCGAGTCTCTCCAGTACACGACTAACAAAGTTACGACGGCTTTTCAGACTGAAAGATTTTCCATGTTTCTTTGTCTTTCATATATTCCTCGATCTTGTAGTATCCTCTCTTTAAAAGAGCATGTTTTATATATTTTTTAAATGAATAATAAGGAAGATCCCATACATCTTTGGGCACTTTGTTGTAAAACCTTAAACAGTTTCCCAAGAACGATTTATTAACTTTCTGCAAACGAAATTTTGGGACAGCTAATTTATGTCTGTTTCGTGTATTTCTACTATGGACATCAGACTGCTTCTATTGAAATTGCACAAAAATTCGAAATTGCATTTATATGGTCATAGTCACGTATTTTCCTATCAACTTTGAAAATTAGTGAGGTGTCATCGGCAAATAAAACTATGTCACATTTATTCCTTATAAAATACGGCAGGTCGTTTATGTATACAAGAAAGAGAAAAGGTCCCAGAATAGAATCTTGAGGTACACCCAACTTCACAGTCGTGCCATTTGACTCAATCCCGTTAACGACCACTTTTTGAGTTCTTTGGCCTAAGTAAGACATAATAAGATTTAGGGCTTCGGCTGACAGTCCGTAATGGTTTAGCCTGTGTAACAGCGTATCATGCTACACACAATCAAATGCCTTGGAGAGATCGCAAAAAACGCCTATTGCATCTTGTGAGTTTTCCCAAGCATCATAGATGTGCTTCATTAGCACAGAGGCGGCATCTGTTGTCGAACGGCCTCTTGTTAAACCAAACTGCTGAGTGTGAAGTAGTTCACGTTTATTAAAATGTCGAAGCAATTGGTTAAGTATCATTTTTTCGAACATATTACTGAGAACAGGTAATATAGAAATTGGTCGAAAATTTCTAAGCTCCTCCTTGCTTCCAGATTTAAATAACGGAATAACTTTGCTGTATTTCATTAGGTCGGGGAACACACGCTCCCTAATACAGGCGTTAAACACAACTGCTAAATGCGGTGCCACAATATCAATAATGGATTGCATGAATTTTACAGAGATGCCCCACAGGTCCTCGGAGTTCTTTAATTTCAAGGACCTGAATGTGTTAATGATCTCATGGGGGTCAGTATATTGAAAATAAAGTTTCTTGTCACATTCTATTTTCTTTATTCATCATCATCAAGATCTTATGTCTTAGTTAAAACTTAATAGGTACTCGTATATGAGATGCACTTGGCTTCGGCCCGTGCTTCCCATTACACCGGTATTTACCTAAATGCTGAGAAATTTAAAGAAACATAAGAATAATAATAATAACCTATGCTCCAGGTTGGAAGTGTAAAATGTCATAACGCCGGCGGCCCTTGAACGGATTACCGGGATCTGGCGCACCGCAGGCTCACCTCTAGACTACCTTACAGCCGCTTAGACGTGTTGCTCCATTGTCGCACTGTGCGTGCGACTGTTTGTGGGGCCCACTTAACGAGTTGGCGAGTTACTGCCTGCATTTTCACAATTTTGAGACTTATTGTCACGGCTGGTGTCCACTAGTCTCCTCCCATAACCCATTTTCCAGACCACCAACCATTCAACCGAATAACCCATGACCTTAATTTCCATCGCAGCACAGTGTTGCACTGCAATAGTCTTTGCCCCTGGTGGGGACCATCATCGGGTGTATCATGTTGTGCGCTCGGAGATGGTATCCCCCATGTGTATCCCTTTCCACTTTAGATTATTCTTGTTTTAAAGGGCCTCTGCGCTGTTGGCTTCGGCCCCACGCATGCCTCCCAAAAGTCCGGGACCCCGTGGTCCCGAGATATGGAAATAATAATAATCAAATTCGTGTTTGTGTGAATTGTGTTACAATTGTTACCAGGAGTCCCTACACTTTACTTGAAACCATAATTAGATTCCAAAAAAATAACCTTATTTAAAATTGCCATTAAAATGAAATTTTTTAAATTGCAATTTTAATGGCAATTTTGAGATTATTTTTTTGGAATCTAATTATGGTTTCAAGTTTAGGCTACGCCCTGTATCGTGGGGAACCAGTTAAAATTATACATACGTTGATGAGAAATCAGTTAGATTAAAATAATTCATACATACACAAGTGTTGGCCTAAGTTAAATAATACTAAACATTTAAAAATATACTTAATTTACCTTGGCTTATTTAAAATGGCTTCAGTCCTAGGATAATTTAGCGAATGAACACCTATAGATCGGTTTTTGTAGCTTTGTTCTAGTACAGCTTTTAAATTACGTTGTTTGAGAATGACGTTATATACATCTGTTCTAAAAAATACTAATTTGAGAAATATTAATTTATAATAGTGGGCTTTTGTTAATTTCATTTTAAAATGTTATTTTAAGATGCTTTATTCAAGAATCCGACAAACTTTCCACCCGGAAGTTATCTTGAATATTATAGACCAAATATTAATGAACCAAATTAAAGACCTATTATATTATAGGTATATTCATTAAAAAAAAATTGACTTTTCAGAAGCTAGTTAATTTATAATGTTTTGATGTCTGAAATTGTGTCGGATTCGGTCACTGGGTAACTATTGATAATTGATAATTTATCCATTACACAGAAAAATAAGCGATTATAAATTATTTCCTAAATTGTAATTTTTTCCATACAAGTTGTCAGTTCATTGCCTGGACAATCTAGAAATAACTCTAGGGGCAGGTAAGTTAAAACAAATAAGACATCGGGAATATGTTAATGTTTTATCTGACCAACACGCAGGTGTTTGTTTTAAAATTAAACTAATCGTCAATCTAAATCACATGTGACGTCATTGGGAATTCTGTAATCTGAAACCAGTAGGTACCTAAATGTTCATATTCCATCGGAAAACTGAAATAAAATATGACGACGTTCGATAACATTTAAATGTCTGGTATGCGTGTCATGGTTGACGCGATTCTGAATATTTTATTAAGATCTGTGAAATCAGTTCACGATAGCTACACGCCATGATTCAACTTCCGTTATTGAATAATAAATGAATATGGAGGGAGATCAATTTCTTTTAGTAATGCGGCCTTTGTATTGGGCCATGCCGCAGGCGGATTTTGCGAATGGCGTTCTTTTTAACCCCCCACGCAAAAAGAGGGGTGTTATAAGTTTAACGTGTCTGTCTGTGTATCTGTGTGTCTGTGTATCAGTGATAGCCTAGCTCCCTAACTTTGCGATTTGATTGCGTTTTTTTTGTATCATAGATAATTTTATGCCGAGTGTTGTTAGCCATGTTTCATGAAAATTTGTTCAACCGTTTGAGATATTGGACTTTGAAATGAAAATGTGGGGGGTTTATCAACTTTTCTATGTTGTAGTTATTATTATTTTGGTGGATAACTATTTTATGTCAGTAGTTCCCATAGTTACGTCTCCTCAGGGGCTATACCGCGAAACGAAAACTAACTTCGTTCGTGTATCTCCCTCTTCGTCGCGCGAACTAGCAAGTGCGACAGAGATGGAGATAATTTTGACCTCTGAGTCTCTTTTTAACACTGCGATTTATGAGTTTTAAACTACTAAATGTGGGGTTTTCTTGTCAAGTACGACCCCTTTTAGTATGTACCATCTTCTAGGCGCGTTAAGGAGGCGTTTCGGAGCAGCGCCGCGCGAAGTTTAGGTTTTTAGCGCTACTCACACAACGATAGAGGCTCGCGCACCGCACACGCACACATGCACGTATACACAGTGGGGCGTCGGACTTTGACTCGCCAACAAAATTGTAACTTTGGATTTTGTTACCAAATATAAAAATTGTTATGTCAAATATAGGTATTTCATCTTCATACCTACCAACGTTCGCCCGAACCGAGCGCGCAGCCTATCTAACTATGTGGACAGTTGTTATGTTCGACCGAACGGCTTATAGTTAAAGCAATGACGCGTAATTCAATGTTGGAGAGGCAACCAGATGGCTAGCGGTATTTGAGCTCCCGAAGTGTTGTGGAACCACCCTGTGCAACCCGAATTGAGCCAACTGTGACTGGTTCGGAAATAGGAGAAGGGTTGTAAAAAAAAAATGTTGCGTGGCAACCGATTGAAACGCGGTAGCCTGAAAATGTGTACGCTGTCTATACAGTGGAATTTTTATGTCATCCCTCCTAGTGTGACCGGAGCCGAGTAAACGAGCGAAGAAAAAAAATTAAAAAATTGTCAGGCAACCGCTTGAATACAAACGCGAAATTCGACAAAATAGGAATACGCCAAGAATACGCGCAATAAAAGGTTTTGCAATCAATTGCCATGGACAATTTTTGCTTGGGAGGGACGGTTGCCTCTCCGACATTGAATTACGCGTCATTGCTCTGAATATTAGGCGAGGGCGATTTTTGCCATATGTATGTAGGAGGGTCGGGCGGAACTGGTGGAGATTCATTATTTTCCCCACTCTCGTTAACCATGATATTTCACGAAATTAAAGTCGATCTACACTCTTTAGGTTTAATCAGATTGATTAGAATTACAAATAGCGCGAAATAATCATAAACCAGTCTGATGAAAACAGGTTACTAATTCTGTAACACGGAACGTGATGAAGTCGGCGGAAGGTTGGGAGCACAATCGCACTACAGCTCGCGTCTCATTCCAAAGTGAGTTGCTTGTCAATGTGTTTCTCACTCCACCTCCATGTGACAGCTGTCAGATTATATGATTATAATGTAAGTATGAGGAAAAAATTGTTCGTTTCCGGAACATCGCCGGCCGCTGCCGCTGCACGCTCGCTACGCTCGCTCGGCTCACACCCTGTAGGTTCGCGGTTCTTCCTAACACTCCTCCTCGCTTCGCTCGTCGTTGTACCTACACTGACCTGCCTCAGAATCCAACAAAAAATATTATGCTAACTTTACGTTATTAATAATAGTAATTATCATAATTCCAAAGCAAAGTTTATATTTTCCCAAATGACATTTGACGGTTGGTTTTTTGCCTAAGCAAATCATTTACTTCATAATTATTTGCCACATAAAAGTTTGTTGTAGTATTGCGTTATAAAAATGTTGCCAAATAAGCATAGTGCGAAGTAAAGTTATGCCAAAGATTGATTTACCAAATGAAAATTATGCGAAAATTTGGTTGCGAAGTGAAATTTAAAGAAACATAGGTATTTCGTCGAAAAGGCAGTAAACCATTTTGGCCCTATAGTTAAATATCGAACTCACTAACAAATTTTCACGAGAATCTGTTGAGAGATGCGACCTATAGAGGTGATAGCCGGACAGCCGGACATACGACACCATTTTTGCACTTTAGTTAAATATCGGACTCGCTCACAAAATTTCACGAGAATCTGTTGAGAGATGCGAACTATAGAGTATAATTAGATGTCAATTACATCTAATTATACTCTATAGGTGCTAATTACTACCCAATCCTTTTTTATGATCAAACCGAGGAAGCATGTTGTTAAGTTCTACGTAATTTAAATATGTTAATCAATGAACATAAGAATAATTTTCGTTTGTACCACTGTGTACTCATTTTGTGTAAGTACACGGTTCGATCGCAATCTGTCAATGCGGCGCCAAGCGACGTGGTCTCGCTCCGGAGGCTCGCGGCCGACTGACCGCGGCCGCCGCGAGCGGTCGCACTTGTAGTGAGCCGGCCGCTCCATACTAATTCGTATGAAGAATTTGAGCGTAAAAATTGGGCATCTTTGTGATACTTTTACACGAAATAAGTACATGTTTGTTAAGAAATGAAGATTGCAAGGATTTAACTATAGTTTTAACTTTATTATTTGATACAATTCATTTAATAGTTCTTGATACTTCCGACTCAGTTGTTACAATTCGGGAGTGCGTTTTACACGTTTTTAGTGTTTTTCTGATTTTTTTTACACTTACCTATAAGCATTATCTTAAATTCGAATAATTCAAGAGGAAGTACCATTCATTGGCTAGCTGTGTAATATTCAAGGTTTCAAGGTTGTGGAACATCGTTTACTATATAATTCTCTTACATTCCCGACCCTCGATTGCCCCCTGCCGACCCTTAAAATCCGTGTAGTAACAATTTAGAATCTCTGCAATTTTATCTTCTGGCTAACGGGACTGAATAACGACATAAAATAGTTGATTTGACCAATTTACTGTTTTTAGTAATTGTTATTTTCATTCTTTGTTGGTTACTATATTTGTTTCATTTTACATATTTACAGTATATATTATGCTCTTTATACTTGGTACGTATTACATACGGTTTTATTGACAATTTTATAATATCCACATGTCAGCTGACAAATGTATACCGTATATAATTACAACACGAGATTAAGATAACTTTATCTCGAGAGAGGGTTGTCGTTTCGTCACATATGAATTTACCACATCAAATAAACATTCAATTTAATTAGCCTAGTTTATTCCCGTTATAACATTCCTGAACAGTTTACTGATTCTGAAATAATTAACTTTAAATACAAAGTTGTAACCGACTTCAATTTAGTACTCCGCCGAGTCACTTTGAACCTTTCCACATTTATTTTCCAATTTACCACATCAACAACTATCATCAACGTGAGGAAATGCACGCGTTGCAACGCGCGGCAGAAGCGATGCAGTAGCGATGCAAACGCGCGACTGTCGCGATGCAGTCGCGCTATTTTAATTCTGCATCGATGCAAACGCGGACTTCAGAATTCAGTATTGCTTCTAGCGCGTGGTAGTTTCGCGCGACATCGGGTATAGGAACGCATCACGGCACGGGTATGCATCACGACTGTATCGATGCTATATCGCAACGCGGCTGTATCGCGACTGCTGTAGCGATGCAGAATTGTGTTTACGTCTTTGCGACTGCATTGAATGAATGAATGAATTAATATTTTATTTGTTAATAGTGGGTTTACAAAACGGTCTTAAAAGTATACATTATGCCTAAAAACTAGCGTACAAATATAAATTTCAGTTGAATTTAATTTAAAATTACTTACTTATCACTTCATTAATGATTTAAGAACTCTTTAACGCTGTAAAAACATTTCTGACATATCCATTTCGTCATCATTTTTTTAAATACATTTAAATTCTTGTCTTTGAATACATCCGGTAGTTTATTATAAATTGTAATACACATTGCATGAGTGTTTTTGGATGTCAAAGTTAGCTTTGCTGCTGGTTTAAATAATTTAAATTTATATTGAGCTCTTACTTTACGAGAGCACATTTCTTGTGTTTCCGTGAATTGGTTTTTATATTTATGTACAAACAAGCAGACCTCCGATATATACATACAAGGAACTGTCATAAGGTTATTTTCTGAGAAGTAAGAGCGACATGATTATTTACGGCCGATTCTAAAAAGAGCTCTTATGCAGCGTTTCTGTGCAATAAAAAGTTGGTCCATTATTGAACAGTTACCCCATATTACTATCCCATACCTTATAGTAGAACTAACGTAACCATGATATGCCATTAAAGCAGCTTGTAAAGAAACTGTCTGTCTTATTCGTGTCAGAGCAAATACAAAACTATTTACTTTAGAACAAACTTTGTCCACATGCTCTTTCCACTTGCAGTGACAGTCTATAATTATTCCTAAGAACTTTGTGTGATGTACTTCTTCTATAGGATTGTTATTAAAGCTTACATCTAAATTACGTGAATGCATGCGTTCCGTTTGAAATTGAATATAGTTTGTTTTATTAATGTTAACCTTAAGATTGTTAATGTCTAACCAATTAATTGCTTTAGCTAATGTCAAATTTATATCATCATTGTATGTCATTAAATCTTTACATTTTATTATAATTGACGTGTCATCTGCAAATAATATACATTTGTGAGGCAAATAATCCGGTAAGTCATTGATATATGTCAAGAATAGTAAAGGTCCTAGAATACTGCCTTGGGGCACACCATATTCATTGTTTACATAGGAAGATCGATAAGATTGTACAGTTTGAGATTTCTCACAGTACCTGAGGATCTCTACACATTGCTTCCTATTACCAAGATAATCTTTAATCCAATCTAAGGTAGGACCTCTTACTCCGTATCTGGATAATTTGGTAATCAAACGCTTATGACATACAAAGTCAAAAGCCTTGGACATATCCATGAAGACAACAGTGACCGGTGTTCTATTTTCGATGGCATTTATGACATCTTTTACTAGTTTGAAGGCCGCCAGAGAGGTGCATCTGCAGACATGCGTTAAATTGTTTTTGCGACTTCATCGCTAGCTACTGATTCACTGCCAAAAGTCGCCGTGTGCGACCTCCTCTAGACCTCACATTATCACATAGGGACCAATAAGTGTAATTTCACCCCAAAATGCAAATGGGTTAGACCTGGTATTATGTCGGCTTACTCATACTTATGGATGACTCGAATAGAACACCGTAATTCTTATTATGAATTCGTAAACGTGGAGAGGAGTCGGTCCCACAAACTTTGGGCTGGCAATGACAGCTTCGGTAGTTCTAGATTCAGAGAAACTCAGCTGAATACATTAGAATATATCCGCGTGGAACTCGTTTATACATATACATCTCGTTTAGGTCCGTACAAACTTTCACCCTTTTAAAATATCTTTATACCAAAGTTAATCTGTATCGATTCAGTGCTTTAAGCGTGAGAAGGAAACAGATATACAGACGGACACACTTTCGGTCTACAGAGACATTTGTAGTGTGTAATGTAGCTTTAGTCTACTTAAAAACGTTGTGAGAAGGTACTATCAAAAACTAATCCTTTGACAAAGTTGCGTTCGGCGCTCGAGGTCACAAACTAAGATTATTCATTAGACCAACATGCAACATTATAAACAAGTCTGCAAACAATCAGAACGACCAGATTTGAAGCAAAGTACCCCGTACTCTCAGGCGACAAGATTACTGGATTATTACTTACTAGCTTCCGCCCGCGACTTCGTCTGCGTAAACCCGGGATAAAAACTATCTTATATTTTAATTTAGGCTATAAACTATCTACCGTCCCCTCTCATACATGCCCAGGCCTGTGCCCAGCAGTGGGACGTATATAGGCTGATGATGTGATGTGATGTGATAAACTATCTACGTGCAAAATTTCATTCAAATTGGTTGAGCCGTTTATGCGTGATTGAGTAACAAACATCCAAACATCTAAACATGCAAACATCCAAACTTTCGCATTTATAATATTAGTAGGATGTTCTTGCCCTTTATAACCCCCGACGCAAAGAGAGGGGTGTTATAAGTTTAACGTGTCTGTCTGTGTATGTGTGTATCTGTCTGTGGTATTGTAGCTCCCAAATGGATGGACCGCATTGAATGCGGTTTTTTTTGTATAGTAGATAATTTTACCCCGCGTGTTCTTAGCCATGTAATATGAAAATCTGTTCAGCCGTTTTTGAGATATTGGACTTTGAAATGAAAATGTCGGGGGTTTCTCAACTTTTTTAAGTTGTAGTTATCTTTACCCTTTCTGACTATTTCTTGCTTGCCCAGATATACTTTTATACACTTTTATGTGTCTAGAAAATGAAAATCGAGTGAACTCTAATAGTCAGTCGTTCAATTTCTATTCAATAAAGTTGGTAACAAAGGGACGGCCCTAATAGTATTAGTGTTAGGTGAAATATAATGGTTCTAGAAGGAAAGCGTAAATGAAGTTACGTAGTGCTTCAAATCTAAAAACGGTTTTATATTTGATCAATGGTTCTAGACTACTCTAAATGTGAAGATCCACCAGTGGTGTCCGAAAACGTGTTTTCATATACAGGGTGTTATAAAAATACCCCTAAAGAACGGGTTTTAAAATTTTTAAAAATGGGAGTCCATTGGATAACACATACAATAATCATTATTGAAGCGCAACCCTGAAAATGTAACAGGATTAGGGTTGGTACTTTTTTTTCGGTTTAATAAATAATTCGTTTCGTTTTAAGGCTGCTACTATTCCTACTATTTTTTTTATTACTATTTCGTGACGTGTTTTGTTTATTCACTGTTGGTCCTTTTGTGGGTGTCAGGCAAAATAAATATTTTTTATATTTCTATTGCACGATAGGTGGATATACCATATCACCTCCTACATACAAAGTTCCAAAACTACAATCTCACCGACTTTTCCACTTTACAATAAGTAGTAAAGATATTGCCTCAGTACTAACCCTTCACTGGTACCTTTTCATGGAGTACCCGAAATATGCCATCTGGATGAGGAATAATGTATAATAAAATACGCCACTATCTGCGTTCAAAGTATCGTTACGTGTCGACGAAATAAAATTTCAGCGAAGTTTTAGACGTGCAGCTCTATTTGGCAACTAAATATTTCATTTAAATCCCATCGCCCCGTCAGTATCAGTCCATCGCACTCGCACACATTCAGCTACGCACTTACGCAAAAAGAAGAGTAAATACCAATCAAAGGAAGATAGTAAAGACCAAAAATCATTTCAATGTCAAAAACTTGCACAGAAATTGGGTTCATGGACATGTGGGGGGTTTGTAAGTTTAATGAAGTTTGCCCGTCTGCAGCTTGCTTAAAGTAACTGAGATACCCAGATAATATCTGTTTACTTTTCGAAATATTCTGAGTAATATCAAAAATGGAATGTTCCCAATAGGTCGACCTTCCAAATCGCAATCACGTGTCAATCGCGAGTTATACTAAATATAAATAAGTGGCTTTGTGTAAAACGCGCGAGATTAAAAAAAAAGGATTTTTTTAGTTTGTAAATTTAAATGATCTATATTTTAACTAACGAACCGGCTCCCAAAACGTCAGAATCGGTTGATGAATGCGACCCTGTAGAGGAGAAGAGCTGCACAGCGGGACATAGGGACAGAATACCGGACACCGGACGTACAAACAATTTTCAGCCCAAGCTGAAGCATAAAACTTTGCTCGCTCGTTAGAACACAAACCATACCCGTCGTGTTAGGGCTCTTTAAAACCATTTCGAACTCTTGATGAGTGAAACAAGTGAAAACACATGCCAAAAGCGGCCTACTTTATGCATATTATCGTCATTACCACGACTAATGGTGCTCCCACACAGTAGTTAAAATGAAATGTTTTATACTTAACATAGTGGCACAGTCAAATTTATTTTATTCTTCAATTATTTAGGCATATTAAATGCATCTATGAATAATTGAATATCGATAAACTACTACCGGTTCGGAAAAAAAACCTCCCCGATCGATCCGTCCGTCTGTCTGTCCGTCTGTCACCAGGCTGTGTCTCATGAACCATGATAGTTAGACAGTTGAAATTTTCACAGATGATTTATTTATGTTGCCGTTATAACAACAAATACTAAAAAACAGAATAAAATAAATATTTAAGGGGGCTGATCTTATTGCCGTTTTTATAGATAATGGTAAGAAACCCTCCTTGCGCGAGTCCGACTCGCATTTGGCCGGTTTTTCAAATACAACTATAAGTATCACAGTATTATAATTGCTACAATAAGAAGCCTATTTTTAGGGTTCCGTAGTCAACAATTAACACTAGTATCGCCATGTCCGTCCGTCTGTTCGTCCTCGGCTTAGCTCAGTAACCCTTACGACCAGAAAACCGTAATTTGGCATGAGTATATAAATCAATCATGCCGACATAACAGTAGAATAAAATCTCCCCTGCACCTTATTGTGGGGATGTAATTTTTTTCTCGTAAACCCCATGGCATAACATCAATGATTTTTGACAAATATTTATATTTTTAACATTTTCGTGATATTGAATTTTATTGCTATTTTTAATATTGGACATACTGTTATGGAATATCTCATTGTTATTTAATTGTTTGACTATTCTTATGTTACTAATTATGTTCTATTTATTATTATGTTACATTCAATTTGAAACAATGAAAATTATTAATGAATTAAATAATCCGAAACTGAACTTTCAAATACGTATAGCGACGGCAGTGTTAAAATAACGCACCGAATGTCGTGGTATTATACGTACGTCTCGAAATAGCGAAACGGATTATCCTTGGGGATCTCGTTTAATTTGATCACTTCCCTCTTTCACGGCTCGAATCCTATTACAAATACAAAATTATGTATTCGCGGAAAATGTTTTTTGCAATTTTACTCATCTTCTTTTTTAGATTTGGTTGTGAAAAATATCTATAAGAAAATAGATATACTTCAAACATTATTTAAACCTAACTTAGGGTGCCGACAGTAGTAGGTAATTGAACGAGCGAGCCAAGCGAAAGAAGTTCGCCGTTTCAACTTGGGCAAAAACTCTTTCGCATGTCCGGCCGGCGTCTGCCCGGCTGTTCTCCTCCACAGGTCGCATTTCTCGCCCGATACTCGTGAATTTTTATGTTTAGATTCAACAATACGGGTGTAGATACTAAAAAAATAATCTATAATGATGCATTTCCTTGAAAAAGGATTTGGAATATAGTGAAATGGAGAAAAAACAACGCAATAGGTTAAATAATCACAAAGTTATTAGTGTCCAAAGTTTTAAGAGGGGGTGTGTTCAATCTTTTCCGCAAAACGCACCTTCATATGAAACGATTGTCATTTACTATGACGCTCGCAGATTGAGGCGTCACTAGCTGCGAGCGTTTTCTATCTCTAACAAGCGATATTAAAACGGTCGTAGCTTCGTCATTCTATGAGTTATCTGAATGGGACTTTCGTCACTAGGCATATTTTTTTGTCTTCTTTCTGTTGGAGTAATAATAAATTTTGAGTCTATATCCGTATTATATCCTTTCAAATTGGTTGAATAAAGACAAGTACATATTGCTCTCACAGATATACACTAGATCACGCAAATGCATCTCCTTCGCGTGTCCGAACTCGGTCTCCGAGTTGGCCGTCCGACCGACATTCCGCGCGCGTCTGTTGTGGTAGCTGGTTTTCCGTGAATATTTCGATAATGCCTTATTGCAGAATGGTTTTTGCGCGGACAACGGGTAAATTGACATCACTAATTCCTCCTTGTGACTTCACACTCTTCACAGTAGGTAAAAAAAGTGACACGGTCGGTTTCATACAGATTGAGGAATCTGTATGAAACCGACCGTGTCACTTTTTTCTACCTGTTTAAGTCATCTAGTGTATATCTGTATATGATTGCTATACAGCTCACAGACCCACTACAGGTAGACAGTTAACTCAGCCCTCGCCTATCTCTCCTCGCCGGGCTTTACCTCCCGCACGTCGCCCGCGTCCCGCTGTCGTCGTTCCCGTGCACCCGCGCGCCGCGCAAGCGAGAAACGGTCAACCTATATATATGCGAAAGTGTGTCTGGCTGTCTGTCTCTTCACGCTTAAACCGCTGAACCGAATTAGATGAAATTTGGTACTGCATTTTGAGTCCTGGGGAAGGAAATAGGATAGTTTTCATCCCGAAAATCTACCTTAAGGAGGTGAAACGGGGGGTGAAAGTTTGTATGGAGCTACGATATAAACGAGCTTCACGCGGACGGAGTCGCGGGCAGAATCTAGTAGTTTACGGTGCCGCTTTTCTACAGATTATACCACACCCCAAGCATACATAAGAAATAGGATCCCCTTCAATGGCATATTTTTTTTAGACTATTCGTCTCGCATAATTAATTTGGCATAATTTGTATTGGCATTATATTACTGTCCCATAGTAATACTTTGGCCTAATACTTTGTTTGGCATATTACGTTTTTAGAATAATTTTAGTTGAACTAATTTTTATTCAACTAATACACATTATGTATTTTATTGTATGGGCTAATAATCATGTGCTATATTTGGCACTAACCATAATTTCAGTTTTTTTTTTATTTTGTTACAGGCGCACTGCAAATGAACAACAAAATATTAGGTAACGTTTGAATAGGTTAGATTACGTTAGTATGATATACAGGCGCAAAGCGCCTAAACAACGCAGAATAGTCGACCTCGCCTTTGTTCCTAAATACATATAAACACAAATCTATTATTACTTTGTATAATATTATTTTGTTCATTTAAAATCCTTTTCATAGTGTAATTGAAGAACGATCTGTTAACCGCGCACTCGCAGTATGCCAAGATACAGGCTCAGCCTAGTTTGGTCGCTGACGGACAGCCTCGATTTAATGTAATATTTGTTTTTGGTGAAATAAACTATTTTGTATTTTTTTTGTAAGTCGAGCGTTGCAATTGCGATTGCTGTCGCAACCACAATTTTTTAGGACAATTTACCTGTTGTAATGATGCCAAGTGATTATTATGACTTCTTGTATTTATGCCATCTGATAATAGTCTTTGTGATGTTTATGCTTTCTATGTTTATGCTTTTTATTGTTATGCCTAAAGTTTAATGATGATTAGGCTTAACACTAATTCGGCAAAAAAAATTGCGTAACACTATTATGACAAATAATTTTATGGGATCCAACAGATAACCTTATTTCCCATTAATTCCCATAATAACAGAGTATTTTCAAGGGCTTTGTCAAAGGTTCGAAGTAGTCATGGCAACAGTTCACTAATAATTATTATCCGTCTCTGTCAAGACCCTTTATCTCGGGAAACATGGAGATATCGAGTTAAAATTAAAACCATTCGCTCCAGTCTAAATTTCCTTGAAGCCGAGAACAGAACGAACTTCTACTCGTAAGTTAACGTTAAAAATATAAGACCATCGATGCCGCAAAACACGTGTATTTCGACACTCTCAAAAGTCTCAAATGGTGGAAATCGGCTTTTATGGACGCTTCGCTACTGTTATGTAATGGGTTCCCGGTATCGGCAGTGAAAGTGTTAACCTATTTAATACCGATGCAGACTCGAAAATTATTATTACTCAAAAAGAAAGAAGGCAAAAAATATGCCTAGCGACGAGAATCCCATTCAGATATCTCAAAGAATTACGAAGCTACAACCGTTTTCATATAGCTTGTTAGAAAACGCAAACAGTTTGTGACGTCACAATCTGCGAGGCTGCCGAAGAGCGAGCTGCGCGTGCGGTGGACCCCGTCGACGGCGGCGCAGAACACGATGGGGCACGCTGCCGTCCCCTAGTGACGTCATCAACTGCGAACGTCATCGTTTCATATGAAGTTCTTTCTGCGAAAAAGGGACAAAACATACCCCTTCTTAAAACTTTGGACACTTATCACTTCGTGATTATTCAACCTCTTGCGTTGCTGTGTCGACTACATTTTTAATCCTTTTTCGAGAAAATTGTATATTTTATATCGTGTCTACACCCCTATTCATCGCCACGGTACGCTCGTAGCACTTCGCCCGTAGCAGCAGTACATTTGTATAGCGAAAAGCGCTACGCGCTCTGACGCACGTGTCGTGTCTGGCGTCCAGTGGGACTAGGGTTACCAGATACAAATTTCAAAAGTCCGGACAAAATTCCTGATTTTCGGCCAAAATTCCTGACACGAGCTTGTCGCGCTCGTGCTCGCTTGATTTATTTATGTCTATATCGTAAAAAGATAATTACGATTATTTATAAGTCATTTATGAAACTCCAAAGTACTTGTGGCTTTACCTTTTTTGTTTTTGTGATTAAAAATAAAAGTTTACAGTGTATAAAATTTTATTGTAATTTATTTGCCGAAAATTCCTGACATTTCCTTTTTCCGGCCGCATTCCTGACATATGTCTAAAATTCCTGACATGTCAGGAAAATCCCTGACATCTGGTCACCCTAAGTGGGACAGCATCGCTGGCCGGGTAGGCGGCTCCTCTGGGCAGTAGACTGTGTTCTGGCGGGCGCGCCACTCGTGCTCGTCGTCCGGAAAAAGCGGGAAAAAGTTTAGTGACAACCGAGTGAATTTACTTCGATGTGCGTGAAAAATTGGTGAGTAAATAAACGATTTGATGGATTGATTGTGAATTTATTTTTTTAAGCACAAAATAAATAAATACAAATGGCGGGTTTATTGCAGGGCATAAGGGATAGGTTTGGCTATCTCGTTCTACCCACCTTCCTCTCAATTCTTCAGTGGTTAGCTGAAAGAGATCCCTTATAGGCATAAGTTCACCTTTGTATTTTTATCTATTGTGTGACATAAGTATATATTCTTTAACATGTAGATGCCAGTCATCCGTAGTGATCGTTTTAAAACCTGGACGGAAAAAGAGGGGCGTTATAAGTTTAACGAGTCCTTCTGTGTATCTGTGTATCTGTGTATCTGTCTGTGGTATCGTAGCTCCCAAACAGATAGATCGATTTGAATGTGGTTTTTATGTGTCATAGATAATTTTATCCCGAGTGTTCTTAGCCATGTTTCATCTAAATCTGTTCAGCCGTTTTTGAGATGAAAACGAGAGACTTTGAAATGAAAATGTCGGGGGTTTTTCAACTTTTCTAAGTTGTAGCCATTAGTTTAGGATTCGTAATCAGCTTTTAAACCGATCGGAAAATAATGTTTTAGTGTGTTTTTTTTTATATTGGAGCTTTACTCATTTGATTACAAGTGCTTTTATAAAGCAAACGTATTTGGAATCTTTTAAAACGACTATGTAGTTATTCCTTGCAACTTAGTCCAATTAAACTCTTAAAAATCAAGTTCCACCCACAAATTCATCCCTTTTGGAGATTTTTAGGGTTCCGTACCTCAAAAGGAAAAAACGGAATCCTTATAGGATCACTTTGTTGTCCGTCTGTCTGTCTGCCTGTCTGTCTGTCTGTCAAGACCATTTTTCTCAGGAACGCGTGGAGGTATCAAGCTGAAATTTATATCAAATACTCAGGTTTATTGTCTTTTGGAGCTGTGAAAAAAATCAAACTTTAAAGCAAACGCAATCAAAAGATACAGTCGTTTATGCTGCAAAAATTGAGTTTTTCGACACTCGCAAAACCTACGGGGTACTTCCCGTGAACTCAGAAACTTGAAATTTGACACGAAGCAACTTCATATAGCACAGACAAAGGAAAAATTAAGAAAAGTAGTCATTTTTAGTAAAATCATACAATAAAATATATTTTAATATTGTACAGTTAATACCTTTTTCCTCGTAAACGTGTAAAGGTATTAAATTGAAATTCATGTCAAATACTCAGGGCTATAGGACCTTTCAGGTGTAGCAAAACCAAACTTGTATGTCAACGCAATCAAAAGAAATATGCGTCGCATAATTTAAAACTGAGTAGATCCGTTTACATTGTCGATTACCTATATTAACAAAGCTGAACGAGGCATGACAAATTTTCTAAGAGCGGCGGTGGAAGAGGCCAAAACTGGCAACAGTAGCACAAGAGACTCTTTACGCGCCATATCAAAAGTATTTCTAAATTCTTCGGAAATTTCAACCCAAGAAGCAATTTACTGTCTGGCGAGACTGTCTATGTCCCAAGCTTCTGAGAGCGATGTTTACTTCATTTGACGAAGCCTGTTGCGGATTCTTTCGTTGTTAGTTAAGTGCCTAGGGGGATGTATGTTTGTTTGTACGCAATTGACGAAGCCTGCGTTGCGGATATCTTATGGACCTTAATCTTTCTATTTTCAACAAATAAACTATTCTTATTGTAATTTATAATTTAGTTATAAACATACTACAACTTTTGCTTGTTATAGGCTTGTACGGAACCCTCGGTGCGCGAGTCCGACTCGCACTTGGTCGGTTTTTTATTTTATTTTACGACACGCCGGTGTCAAAAAAGCTGTGGAATGAGCTCTCTGCCGAGGTTTTCCCGAGGGACTGCAGTATCATGTTCGGCAAGAAAAGAACAGAGGAATAGTATAATCCACCGTTTTAAACAGACACCTGTTTTACAAAGCAGCACTGCTTTGTAAATTGCATTACAGTTGCCTGTTCTAAACAAGTTACTGGCAAAAACTTCATTTTAGGTAGAAGCTTTTATTGCCGACTGTACTTTTCTGTATACCATCATAAACTACGCATTGAGACGATTCCAACGAGCCCAAACTCAACGGGGTTACGTCGGTTAAGTACTGAATTCCCATGGCCACCTTCCGTCTCCATCATCAGATCAGCTCGACTGTACCATAATATTGAATTGTCATCCAAACTATACTTACAGCCAAAATTTCAGCTCAATCGGTCACCGGGAAGTGGGTCAAATTTAACTTGCAAGATTTGATTACAGACAGACAGACAGACAGACAACGGGACAGGTGAAACTAAATAAAAGCTTGTAAAAACCAGCTCTGTTTTGTTATACGGCGCGGCGGGTTGAGGATTACCAGGAATATCATTACGATACGTTCTGCGACATAGCGGCAATACGTCATAGTACATTACAGGTATCTGTTTTAATGAAATAGCGCTACATTGGTAACCACATTGGGTTGAAGATTAGACGGATTACCATTAAAGGGTTTTGGATCGGGTATTTGATAGAATTGTCTTTCAAAACCCTATCAATTCGGTAAGCATAGCGATCGACTTACCGAAACGATAGTGTAACCAAATTGATAGAGTTAATTCAGGTAAGCGCTTACCAACATTAAAACCCCTTCATTACGTTTACCCTATCAAGTGTTTTTCGAAAACAATCAAGCAATTTTAATCTCTGCACTCTGGTAACCACTTTGGAAATGGTTACCCTATTCAAAACGGTATCCATAACGATAGGCTAACACAATTGATAGGGAAACCATATCGTTTGGGTAATCATTTGATAGCGTTTCGATAGGGTAACCCTATCGAAAGGCTTAATCAAAAGAAAGGGTTTTCCGGTCCCTGACTTAAAAATACAAAAGTACGACACAGATTCTGATAATATTCCATTGAAATAGCAACTGATGCAGTGCCAAAGGTGGTCCTTGTGGAATCAACGGAAGTACTCAAATGTTATCGGGCCACATACAGCGATTGGGTTTTTTCTCTAATAATAATAACCAACGCATTTGCTCTCGGAAATCAGTTCATGTGGTAAATTGGAAAAGAAATGTGGAAATTCTCGTGGCTTGGCGGAGTACTAAATTGAAGTCGGTTAAAACTTTGTTTTTAAAGTAAATTATTAAATGTTGGCAGATCAACATTAGGCACATCGCGTGTTCGTTTTTCAAAGAAAATGCGACGCTTTCCGAGCATGTTTGACTGATGAAATTTCACGAGAATCTGTTGAGAAATGCGACCTGTAGAAGGCAATAACCAGACAGCGTGCAGCGGGGCGGCGGCGGCGGGACATCGGATACTGGACATACAAACGATTTTTGGTCCAAACTGCACGGCTATCACGCGACGGCGCGCGAGCTCACTCGATTGTTCTCGCACTATCCATCTCTCTCTTATTAGAACACTTAGAACAAGTGATATAGTGCGAGAAAAATCAAGAGTATGTCGCGGCCGTAGCATGATAGACGTGCAAAAGCATAGAACTTCGTTCGCTTCGCTCGCTTGTTCGAAAACGCTTGTCCACCTTCTCCTTTCCTTCACCGATCGACATACATTTTATTCCCACGAAGCGGTTAGCCCCATCTTTCTTACTCATCTTATTTATTCCCTGACAGTTATATGATCTAGGCACCTCTAAAAGAAAAATTAATCGGCACGATTATTACAGAACCAGAGGGCTCCATATTAGGCCCTGATATCACTTACCATCAGGCGAAACTACAGTCAATCAGCTGGACAGTGTAACAAAAAAACCGGCCAAGTGCGTGTCGGACCACGCGCAGTGTAGGTGTCCGTAGTTGCTTGCCTGTCTTTGTTACATCGACACGCGAACTGGTGCGGTTGCGTCGGCCGAATTTGTACGAAACTTAGCCTTTCCAAGTACACATTAAGTTGGTCGACTATTTACTCGGTTAGTAGTCATGGCATGTACTACTGCCACGATTTTTTTAACATTCCCAGTAGGAGCCATTTAGCCGGCAGGGAGAGAGGGGGTGGGGTTACCACCTGCCATTTTGTGTGGTGGCGTGATTGATTGATATACCCATGCCGAATTTCAGTTTTCTAGTAGTTCTTAAGGGTCACTGAGCTGAGCCGCAGACGGACGGACATACGGTCATGGTGAAACTATAAGGGTTCCTTGTACTACGGAACCCTAGAAAGTAAGTTTGTTTTTCTCGTCAAAGCAAGTAGAAATCAACTCATACATATGTTTTCACCGCTCTAACCCATATTCTACAAAGTGAAAGGCTTGGTCTTACTAGCATTCCACGGAAGGTTTACTGCCCGACGGAATTTTCCAATTTGGGGGCCCCGTTAAGATTCCTCGACAAACCCAGGATAAAAACAACTCGACTTAAATAAGCGGACTGTCCTGTAGGTTTAATACATAATTGAAGGGTTTACGAGTATAAAATGCTTATAGGTAAAAAGCACGGAGAAAGCCACTTGCTATAGAAGCAAAGTACTCTGAAAACGATCGGATGAAGTTGAGTGTCTGAGAATGCTTAATTGCACTCCAGCCTGCTGACTCGGTTAATTGCTAAGATTCATAGCATATCCACATTTTTCTACCAAGTTCATATTATGATTATTGGATGGTCACAAATTCATATTTACGAGTATTTAGATAATCAAAATTGTTTTATAACGCAAACGATGAGCGTCGTAAACAAGTTCATCGTAAATAGTATCTCGTTTGATCTTCAAATGATTATGGAGTAGGAAAATGGTTTGTTTATACACTTGATCTATAAATGCAATGCCTGCAGCTGTCGCGACAGAACAGCACAAAGAGTGAGTCAAGCAAGACTTGCAATGTAGCAGACAGAGACCAATTTCCGTTGGATGAGCATAAATCTTGTTGACATGGTTGGTGTAAAGCGTGGAAAATTTGCCTTGAGAAAATGAGCCAAGAGACGTGAGAACTTGTGCAAATTACACCTGCTAAGTTTGCATAAATGCATGATGCTCTGTTGGCTTGCTTTTGGAACATGCACATGCACACATGTTTGTGAAATTAATTGAACGAGCGAGGAAAGCGAAGGTTCTAGGCTTCAGCTTGGGCTGAAATTTGTATGTCCAGATGTCCCAATGCTGATTTTATAAGTAGGTTCGTTAATTATAACTTTTGTTTTTTATAAAAATATAGGGAGTTAGCTCACAGAGCGACTTGTATAAATGTATATTTTTTTACATGCGAAGAATACAAATTATATAATACCTAATACGTGGACACACATTTTGGCGAGAGATGTAAATAGTCTCCGGTTCCATTACGTTACAATAAACTTAAAAGAAACGATTGTGACGTGATCATAGATATATATATTACTTCGTAAAGATAGGCCCAACGCGCACGAGCAATTCGTCCGATGCGGTGGCCCGACACTGGGAATTTCGGGCCACCGTGCCTTGGTCTGTGTCTGGACTACCGTACCGGTCAGCTGTCACCGTATCTCAAGCGAATATTGTTTGGACAGGCGTATCTTTACTTTCGTTATCATTGGACGTGACTCTTCATACCCTACAAACACTCCGTGGTAGGGCTCAGATATTAATGACTGTACTTCAATTAGCGACAACGTCAATTAGCTAATCTACCCGCCAACGCTGGAAATACGAGAGAGCAAATATCAAACTGAGGAGTTGATGGGGGAATCCATAGCTTTTGATTTATGGTGCAGTGTATAACAATAAACTGGATTTTGGACGTCCCATATTGGCAACAATCCAGGCAATACAGAGACTCATCAAGTGACACACGCTAGTTACAATATATCAAATACTAGCTTAGCACGCGAACTTAGTTCCGCCATATTAATCGCATAAGAAAAAAAAACGATTTTTCCATGTTATTAACCCCCGACGAAACAAGAGGGGTGTTATAAGTTTAACGTGTCGGTCTGCGCATCTGTGTATCTGTCTGTGGTATCGTAGCTCCCCAACGGATAAACCGATTTGAATGCGGTTTTTTTGTGTCATAGATAATTTTATCCTAAGTGCTCTTAGCCATGTTTCATGAAAATCTGTTCAGCCGTTTCTGAGATATTGGACTTTGAAATGAAAATGTGGGGGGTTTTTCAACTTTTCTAAGTTGTAGGTAGTTATAATAATTATTCTGTTATTGCGTTCGCAAATTGTATCAGTGCCACCGAGTCCTACCGTGCCAACTATTACTTTTATGTCGCATATATTCGTTTATTAGTTCGTCATATTGTTTTTTTTTGTATAATTGTTCTGTACAGTATTGTTTTGTTTTATATTATTATCGTTTTTGGTTGGCAGTTTTTTTTGTATGCTGATTGATGTGCATTGGATTAATTCATCCCCAAAAAGAGTTTTTGGGGATGGCCGATATTACATATATGATATTATATCCATATGCCATATTTTTTTTGTACTTAATTGAACGAGCGAGAAAAGCTAACAAAGTTCTCCATTTCAGCTGGGGTAAAAACTCTTTCGTATGTTCGGATGTCTAGATGTTCAATTGTACTTTACAGGTCGCAACGTTGTACCTGCGTAGGTACACATATTTAGCGTTGTCCGTGATTACAGTTTCGAAATAGAAAATACGTTTTCTCAAACATACTCGGGAATGTATGCGTTAATATCACGAAATGAGGACATGAAGTTTCTTGTCTAAGGCTCCCTACATTTCTTCTTGGCCTTACGCCAAGAAGTAATGTATGAAAACCCTAAGTAAAACCATTATTGTCCGCTACTCTAAGAACTTATTAAATTTGCTTACTAATATTAAACTGAC
Source organism: Epinotia demarniana (assembly GCA_945867215.1). Lineage (NCBI taxonomy): Eukaryota > Metazoa > Arthropoda > Insecta > Lepidoptera > Tortricidae > Epinotia > Epinotia demarniana. Next base: position 611,591 of record OX244279.1, on the reverse strand, counting down.
AAAGGAAAAATTACATACTGCCAACCACCACTAGAAACTGTGAGCATACTTGCGAAACAAAGAAAAACAAAATCTATGGTACTATACTTATGTGCAGAATGGCAAGGCGAGGTGTAGCTTACCTTAATCAATTTCGAAAAAGCCTTCGACACCGTCCGATGGTCCAGAATATAGTCCCGACTTGATGAAATTGGAGTTCCACCCAAGACCAGGGACATTCTGACAGCCATCTACAAGAACTACACGTACAAAGTAGAGCACGATGGCCTTATCTCCGAAGATATTCAGCGTCCACGCGGGGGTCACACAGGGATGCCCCGATGATCCTGATCGTCCTAGATGGCATCATGCAAAGAACAAACGACAGCAAGCGGCGAGGTATAGACTGGGGGTTTACTGATACTTTGGATGACCTAGACTACGCTGATGACCTACTATGCCTGCTTAGCCAAAAGCACGTTGATAAGCAAGCCAAATTGGACAATCTACAGAGTGAGGCGCTCCTCGAGGGTCTAAAAATCTCAATGCGTGGAAGACCCAGGAAATGCGAACGGAGGGTAGGAACTCATCACCACTGCTACTAGGCTCAGAACCGAAGTTTACCTACCTTGGCAGCATCGTGTCGCAAACTGGAGGAACGGAAGAGGACATCGCTTCTAGGATAGCCAAGGCCCGGGCGACCTTCTCGCAACTGCGACCCGTATGGCAGTCGAAGAAGCTGACACGTAGGGTGAAATTAAGAATATTTCGCTCTAACGTCAAAACAGTCCTGCTCTACGGGTGCGAAACGTGGAGAGTCACTAAAGACATCAGGCGCCGTATCCAGGTCGTCAACCGATGCCTTAGGCAGATCGTCGGTATTTACTGGCCTGAAAAGATCTCCAACGAAGAACTCTGGGATATCTGTTCCGAAACGCCAATCGGTCACCAAATTAAACGCCGCAAGTGGACTTGGATCGGTCACACCCTAAGAAGAGCTCCCAATCACATCCCAGGGAAACCCCTGGAATGGACACCACAAGGGAAGAGGAAACATGGCCGGCCGAAACACACCTGGAGACGTTCAGTGGCAGCGGAACTGAAGGCTATCGGGCTGACGTGGTCCGAGGCGAAGCGCGTAGCCCAAGACAGAACGCGATGACGAAGCACTGTGGAAGCCCTCTGCCCCATCTAGGGGACACAGCTTGGACATTAAGTGAAGTCAAGACATACTTATGTGCGGTTAAACATGGTGCTCGAACGACTTGTACAAATGGCATGTTTAAAAAAATAAAAAATCGGCCTAGTGCGTGTCGGGCCACGTGCAGGGTAGGGTTCCGTAGTTGTCCGTCTGTCACAGAATGCGGACTTAAAAGGGGCTTTTGGGGTTTTTATTATAAGTTACCCTCGTAAATAAATAATAATAATAAATAAATATTTTATTCTACTGTATTGTCGGCGTGATTGGTCTATATACCCACGCCGAATTGCAGTTATCTAGTTGAAATTGAAATTGAAAATTGAAAAATTGTTTATTCAGTTAAGAGCTTACAGTGTTTCTTATATCCAATACTTCTGCCAAACCACATAGTGGTTTGTTGGCAGACGATGCTCCAATTTGTACAAATTGTTTAGTAAGCTGTTTGAATATACCAAAACTTAATTAATAAAATGAAAAAAAAATGAAATGAAATCACTGACCGGCCATTGGCAGACTTCACTTCAATGTAATGAAGTCTACATATGGTCGATCAGGTACTCTTACTTATCTAGGCATGGTTCATCGTCATCTCTTACTTCAATACTGAACAATAAACATACTTAGGTTGGAATATTGAGCTGTCCGATTCTCTCGTGAATTTGTACTTGAAATTTGAGTCTTCAGGATATAATAGGGTATATAATATTTTGAAAGAAATAGGGCAGCTTTAAATTTCATGTGTTACATTTATATTTTTAGTGGTTGTATTACATTTTTTAATTTATCTAATAATATGTTGCTTACTTTCTTTCTAAATGATTGTTTTGTTGTACATGTGTTTTTTAATTCTGACGGTAAATCGTTGTATATTAAGGGAATTAGGTATTTTCTACTTCTTTGTCCGTAATAATTTGTAAAACTAGGCAGAGCTAACCTGTCACTGTTTCTATTTCTTATAAGCCTTTGATTGGCAATAGGTTTTTTAAATTCATCGTTACAAAATTGATCTAAGGCTAGTAATAGTAACACTACTTTTTCGTGAACTGGTAATATTTTACATTCTAAGAAGAGATTTTCATAGGTACTATTCTTACATCTTTGTTTAGTCTTATTATCGACCATTAATTTCATGAATCTAATTTGCAGGGCCTTTAACTTATCCAAATATGTTTTAAATGTACGACCGTAGCTTACCAGTCCATACGACAAAAGTGAGTCCACGAGCGCATAGTATACCGTGCATAATGTAGCCCTATTTACGACGAACTTCAAGTGGTGGAACTTTACAAGTACGGATCTTAATCTATTGCATAAGCTAGTTACATGCGGCTGCCATGAGAACTTATGGTCTATGAGCAGGCCTAGGTACTTGTACTGCTCCACCACCTGGAGCTCGGCACAGGCGCACGCGGCTACTGCCGCCCGCGGACTGTGTAAGCAATCAAAGCTATGCCCCACTATTCACGGTCGCCTATACCTATCCCTAGAGTGCGGAGACCTTATGCACATACACTTTGTTTTTTCAATATTGATTATAATGCCATTATCGTGTGCCCATTTTATTACATTAGTTAAATCTTCTTGTATTCTGTATCCTATCAAGCTTAGGTCTTTATCCGCGTAAACTAGGCAGGTGTCGTCTGCGTACATATATATACTACAGTGTTTGATTACATTACACAAGCTATTAACATGAACTATGTACCCGACGGGCCCGATCACGGAACCGGTCGGCACGCCGCTGGAAACGCACGCGGGCGCGCCGCACTCGCCTGCCACCGCCGTGCGCAAGGTTCGATCCTCGAGGTAGGCGCGGAGCCAACCGAGAAGTGGTCCCGCGATTCCACACTCTTCCATTGCCTGAAGCAGCTGGTTGTGGCCCAGTGTATCAAAAGCTTTTTTAAAGTCTATGAAAACCACAACCACCTGCTTCCGCTGGTCCAGAGCCTCGTTGATCTCATCAGTAACCTGCGCCAAGGCGGTCGTCGTGCCGCGGCCCCGACGGAACCCGTGTTGTGATTGAGTCAGAATGTTATTCCGTTCCAAGAAACCGCTTATTTGAGCTGTTAAGTATTTTTCTACTATCTTATTGACTGCTGATAGAATGGCAATCGGTCGATAATTTGTGTATTCATTATATGGGCCTTGTTTGTATATTGGCCTTATTGTAGATGACTTCAATAATTTTGGGTACATAGCTTTTGTTACACACAAATTAATAAATTTTGCTATAATAGGACTTATTCTATCATTTAACAGCTTTAAATCCCGTACTCGTATCTGATCCAATCCAGGGGACTTTTTTTCACTTAGACTATTGATAATTTTCTTAATGTCGTTTGCCTGCGCTTTAACAAACCTTAGTGATACTGGGCTTTTGTGTACGTATTTTGATCTGTCTAGGAACTTAATATTACAAGTATGTCTTATTTCTAAAATTTCCTAAGTAAATGTTTGAGAAAATTTATTACAAATATTTATGATGCTATCGTTTTTACCTAAATGTTTTTGTATTATACTATCTATGCTTAGTTTCTCTGTCCCAGTCCACAAATTAATTTTTTCCCATATTTTTCTACTATTATTTTTACACTGTTTCAATTCTTCCTGCCTGGATTTATTTTTAGCTTTATTTATACATTTATTTACCCTATTTCTATATTTATTATATTGCAGTCTCAAATTCATATCGTTAGGGCTACTTTTCCATTTTTTAAATAATTTATCTCTTATTAGTAACATTTTTTTAATCTCTTATCAATCCAGGTTTTATCCTTACGCTTGACACGCGGCGTTATTTCAATTTTAGAGTCACTATAAACACTAGAAAATACTGAGCATAAACTGTCATACAACTCTAACGGGCACTCGAGTTGCCTTAACTCTTCCCAGTTAACACTCTCAAATAGCG